>MU385881.1:20619-238491 GCA_022497145.1 Rostrohypoxylon terebratum | reverse complement strand
GCCCCCGCCCCCCCCCCCCCCGCCCCCCCCCCCCCCCCCCCCCCCCCGGGTAAGAGATGGGTGATTCGCTGGGTTGGACATCATGTGGATGGATTGGCAGAGTTTTTGGTGTCGTAGGGCTGAATCGCACGTGGGCAGCGGATCAGTGGTGATGGGTTGCAATATAGGATCGAGGGTCCTTGGGTGGGGGGGACCATGAATCAGCGAGGGAAATCCTGATTTTAGGGATGACGGCTGTTCCTTTCTCACCGGCAGTTTGGTCTGGTCTGAGAGAGATATAGGTATAGGACTTAGTTGGGTCCGGCGGCGTTCGAGTCGGGCTTACGGGCTTGAACGTGACTTACTCATTATTACTTGAAAGAGGGTATCGTGGCGCAATGTTCGACTTCTTACCGAAAGCTCCTGTTCGCTTGTTGAGGGTTGAAGAAACGAGACTAGTACGTAGTCTCTGCGTATGACTTCACTCTATGACAGACATTTCAATAGATGACAGAATAACTGTGAGGTGGTTGCAAAAGTATGATAGATAACGGGTTGGTTTCGAAGTACGTCTCCTTATGGATGAAAAATCAGCAATCTAGGCTTATTCAACTTTGATGTTTCGTCTTATTTTCCCTTTAAGTTTGCTCTCATGTCTTGCGTGATTCATTTCAGATTCTCGTCAGATTCTAGATTAGCCTCATTGAATATTGCTTCCTATCTGAATCGTTGCCTGCCACATCCATTCGAGATTCGTTTGTACGAGAATTGTATTTGAAAAGCATACATACGGCCCCACCAACAAGCCGACCAGTTGCCACGGGCTTTTTGACATTTGACGTATCAAGAGATTCATACAGAGGTGAGTCTGGGGTATGTCTTACCACAAGCATCGTGGTTGTGTGTGGCCGAGAACCATCTAACACAAGTTTCTTCGTTTCTACATTCCAGTCTAGTTTCCAAAGTGGTATCATCATGTCACCAGGCTGTACTGGCTGCGAAGCCACGCCATAACCTATATAGAGTTCATGCGTTGGCACTGTAGGCTCCATTCTGAATATGTAGAACCCTCTCAGTTCGGATCTTGTCCCGAGAACCCTTCTATACAAGGGTTTAGGAAATTGGGGTTGCATATGCCTTTCATAAGATGCATCCTTATTATGTATATATTCCTTGTAGGTGTGGTAATCTCGGTGGTCTTGGAGCTTTTTTACCTTCTTAGTTAGTTCCAAGAATGGGATAAAACCACGAGCACTGGAGGGTGAATGTTGGAAGAGTTCCGACAATGTGCTTTCGCGTTGCCGAGAGTCGTACTTTGTCGCGTAAACGGCTTGCCAACCTTGCGGTTCACTAACCAGAGTATTCCAATGGACTTGGAGAAAATCGTGATATAATTTCAGAGTAGCCTTAGCAGGATATCCCGGAGAAGTGGGGTAAGGCTCCAAGGCATTAGTATTATTAAGAGAATGGTAGGGTAAGTCTCGTCGTCGGTGGGATGACCAGTCAGGAACCCATGGTGGATAGTCGGTACCATATGGAGGATCGACAGGTCCAAATTCAAATAGATGAAGTAGTAGTTGGAGTTTTGCGTCATTATCGCCGTTTCTCAAGACACTTAGAGCAATTTGCTTGTACATCTCAGTCCAGTGGACTGTGTAATCAAGCTGATATCCATAATTATCCCGCGAAAGGCCGTATAAAGCAGCCACTCGATCTTTGGGTTCAAGGCAGATAGATTCATCGAAAGTCCATAAAAGTTCCAATAGCGTGTATGGCGTGTATGTCCTTCTACGTACGCCCAAGCTTGCCATTACTTTGATTGGGTATGAATCATAGGGAAAGGAATGCAAATGGTTTGCTGCTAAGCTAAGCATTGGGAGAGGAATGGAATAGTTCCCACAGTAAACAGTAGCTTCGCGGGCAAGAAGAGCCTCTTGTATAACCCATCGACGGGAGAACCATGCTCGATTAGAGAAATCATTAAAAAGTCCATAGACGACTGGAGATGCTGAAAAAGCGCCGGGGAGGGCACGGATTCCTGATCCTCCATAAGCGTCTGTTGAGACGATACTTCGGAAATAGTCAAACAATTCTTGGATTTCAGAACCACCGGGGCCTGACCAGATTAGAACCTCAAACGCCTCTCGATAAATACGTCCCATTTCTGGGATCTGATGAGCTTTCTCAACCTCGTTGGCCTGATCGAGACAAATAGCATCGATCCACAGACAGCCATACTTTTTTTGTTCTCGAAAATGTCTCAATAAATCGTTAACAACAGGGGTGATCTGCAAACATGAAACATCGCCATCGCTTCTGATCTCTAGGTTCCGCGAGAACTCAGGTTTACCCCATGCGTATGAGACAGCAAAGTAATATTCTTTCTGTACCGAGCGTCGATGCTGGATAAGTGAGCACGTTAGAGGGTCCTCCATGCTTGACGCTGGGTTCAATATGATTAGCCGAATTTCGTCTTTCGCACTTAATGGCTTGTAGCTGTAGTCCTTGAAAGACGACATTATTGAGTGCTCATGAAGACTCGAGGGGATAGGTTACTGTCAGAGGTGGCTTTCGATATTAGAAGACAACGCAATATGGTGTCGACGTTGATAAAACTCCGTATTATGCTTTAGAGATTTTCTGCATAGAACAAGTCGATGGTTGTGTAGGTGGCTGTGGGTATTATTATCTCCTACATTGCGCTAGGTGCCCAATTATACCAAGGCTGACTTTTCAGGCATCAATTCTAAGCCTCTCTTTATACGGAATGTGTAGAATTTGGTGACGTGGCATCGATAGGGAACTTGAACATGTTTCCCCGTAGCTGAATGGTATGATACTGGTATCTCTGATCATTGGGTATCTGTATGGATGGGTGGCATATTAGGACGTATGTAAAGACGGCCGTTTCTCGCTCATCAGTTTTCGGTAAGAGGCGACGATATCATTCCTTACAGTCTGTAACTCCTCCCTTCGCCGTAAGCTTCCCGCATTCTTGGGGATGCCACCGACTTCGACTATCGCGCCTCCTACCGTGATCTTCTTTTGTGGCTTGACGCTGAACTCCGGCGGGGCTTGAACTACGTCATGCAGGCCTATCTTCGCCTCTCCGCGCTTCTTCTTCAGCGCTTCCCACGGATCCTCGTCTCCGTCGGTGACCTCGCCTAAATACTTGGGCTTCTTTCCCTTCTTCTTTTTCTTGCCGCCGCCTTGCGGATCGAGTTTCCATGTGACGCCCATTTCTTCCTCTTCGAGCTCTTTCTCTGCTTGGAGTTCTAACTCCTCCTCCTTCTTTTCTTTTATCTTTCGTTCCTCTTCCCTCCATTCGTCGTATAGCTTATGCATTTTCTTCTCTTTCTTGGTCTGGCGTGGTTTGACGCCTAGGGGATCGTTGCTATTATTAACAGATTTAGTGATCAGACCACTAACAGGAAGCGCAGCATCGACTCGAGCCGCAAAGTCTGACATGCGTTCGCCAGGTCGGATCGTAGGAATCTCGCGGGTCTCTTTATTTTTGGAACCAGGCTTGCTTGTGGCGGTTGCTTTTCCTTTCTTATTCTTCCCAATAGGTCCGTCGCCGTTGTCTAATCCCGAACGAGGTTTCTTGCCTCCGGCGAAGGCCATGAGGCGTTTGAAGGCGCGGGGCGCATCGTCCTTCTTGATCACATCGCGTTTCCTCTTTAGATTTTTGCCTGGTTCGTTGGTTCCTTTTTTCCCTGCGTCGCTTTTTTGTGGCTGCGATTGCGATTTTACAGGTAGAGGCTTTGCGATTTGCGAGGGCGGCAGATCGTATCTAGAACACCGTTAGCTTCACATTGAGTGGGTAAAAATATCTGTCGCACGTACGTAGAGAGATCCTTCTCTCTGCGCGTATGTTTATGAGGCATCTTGACGGGGATGCCGTTTGTCAAGCAGGTTAATAAGAAGGAGATGAAAAGGAAAAAGAACTTGAAGCTTCAAATTCCAATGTTCTGATAAGATTACGGCAACTCCAAAAATTTTGAGGTGTCGAATACGAAGTAACGGTGCCCCATATTCTGGTTAGACTAGACTAACTGCAACTGGTTTAGCGTATAATGATCCTAAGTGCCGGCGCCGAACCCACTAACAATTAAAGGGACTGACCGTCGATTCCGAAATCATTTCTTTTTTAACTTCCAATATCAATGTTTAAGGGCGGTTGAACAATGGAATCAATTTATTCAATCGCTAAATTCCTTCATTAACTAAGTGTCTATTTGGATTTAGTTCTATAATAGAATTGTTAGAATTGTTGTTTTCAAGTATTTGTCACCATTCTTTACCCCTGGAAGCTTTGCCTATTGCATTTCGTCTGACTGTCTCACCCGTTGACGTCAGATCTATGTCGAGAAACTTACCGCGTAATTGATTCGAACGCGTAACAACTTTCGTGCTTGTCGACTCGACATCTTGGCATAGATTAAATATCCCTTACAGCTATTCCAACTCCCTATCACTCCATCTAGGCAGAATAGAGAAGCTGTCTAGCGGAATCATGGGAACCTCTACGCACACCGAGAAGAAACTATCGTTGAGTAACCTCTGGAATCGACGTGCAGGTCATAGCTATGTACCTGTTGACGCCGCCGAAAATGAATACACTGCTGCACCAGACACGGAGCCCGCGGAAAATGTCGCACAACCTGCTCCCAGAACGCGTTGCTGTCAAGCTTCTCGTACATCTAGCAGCATCTGGGGCTTGACGATACTGTAGGCATTGTTATCAAAACATAATCATTATCCATTCTGTAAAAGCTGACGAGGTAATTCAGAGCATCTATCATGCTCATATACTTGCTAGTATCCACAGCTAGGGTCCTCTGGGGTATAGAAGACGACCCGGACAGAATCTTCGGTAATTGGGGAAAGCCTGGCACGGGGACCGAAGGCTTGGCTTGGTATCCTACAGATTTTCTCCGAGATGTCTTGCCGATTCAATGCCATTCACATAATGACTATTGGCGTAAGGTGCCTCTCTTCTCGGCTTTGCATGCTGGCTGCGTCGGAGTCGAAGCAGATGTCTGGCTTTTTGACGATGATCCGGAACTTTACGTTGGGCATGACACCGCTGCCTTGACCCCGAACCGGACATTTCAGTCCCTTTACGTGAATCCGTTGGTAGAACTGCTTGATCGGACGAACCCGCAAACCAAGTTCTATAACGACTCGCGCCGTGGCGTATTTGATTATGACCCGGAACAGACGGTCATACTCTTAGTAGACTTCAAAACCGACGGCGCTGATCTTTGGCCTCATGTCCTAGCCCAATTAGAGCCTTTGAGGTCAAGGGGTTGGCTGACTTATTTTGAAGACGGAGTTGTCAATAAGCGCCAAGTGACCGTCGTGGGAACGGGGAACACTCCATTCGATCTAGTAGTGAAGAACTCGACGTACAGAGACGTGTTCTTTGACGCGCCTCTCGCCGATATGTGGGAAGATCCTGATGCTCCTGATGCTCCGGACTCGAACGACGACATCACATACAACGAAACGAACTCACTATATGCCAGCACAAGTTTTGGAAAAACAGTGGGCCATATCATCACTCATTTCAGCGATGATCAACTTCGCATCATCCGCGGTCAGATTAAAGGTGCCCATCGAAGAGGACTCAAAGTTCGATATTGGGACACTCCCGGTTGGCCGGTAGGCATTCGCAACCACGTGTGGCATACCTTGATGGAAGAAGGAGCGGATATTTTGAATGTGGATGATTTGAGAAGCGCTTCTAGAAAAGAGTGGTAGTCTAGATATATTGGATGTAATGAGATAGACATTAGGCACTACTAGTATATACAACCTTGAAGGTTTCCATAGTAGGATTCTTATATTCTCATAGGATTTCTCATTTCCATAGACCCGGAGCTTGTCAGAAGCTTTAGCTCCACTTTAGGGGGGAAGATGCCGCTGGGGCAGCCCCACACCCCGCTATTACGTAGCTGGAGCTCTAGGGCTATAAATTAATTGCCCCTCTAGAGCTCTTCGGTGATCAAACGCCGAAGCTTCAACTTCAGCTTCAATAGGTCATCAATCAACTTCCAACCGTCCATTCCGTCGTGACCATCTCTAAAGATGTCCGGAAAAACAGCGCTGGTGACCGGGGCTACCGGCTTACTTGGTAGGGAGGTTGTCAGGGCCTTCGAAAGAGCCAACTGGAACGTGAAAGGGACGGGTTATTCTCGAGCCGATGGCGTATCGATCCTCAAAGTTGATCTAGTGAAGGAAAACGAGGTTGCTTCTGCGTTGGATACTGTCAAGTATGTTGCAACCAATTGACATTGCAATTGAGTTTTTTATCGTGGTTGATCACTTAACTGACGACCTTCCTGTCAAAGACCGCAAGCTGTAGTTCACTGTCAGTCAATTCTAATCCGCCGCGTATTACCACGAAGAGCCAAGATGATTGACCGTTGTCAGGCGCCGCCAATCGATTCCCCGACAAATGCGACAAGGACCCCGAAGGGACACGCGCCATCAATGTAGAGGCTACAAGGAAACTTGCATCGCTATGTGCAAACCGTGATATTTTCTTGATATACATATCTACCGACTATGTCTTTCCGGGCAAACCGGGAGATGCACCTTACGAAGCCGACGCGAAGCCACAACCTACGAATCTATACGGTCAGACGAAGCTTGATGGCGAGCGTGTTGTCATCGAAGAGTACCAAAATGCCGGTAAACCAGGGCTAGGAGTAGTCCTACGAGTTCCCGTACTGTACGGTGACGCCGAATTGCCGTCTGAGAGTGCGGTAAATGTGCTTTTGGACACCGTGTGGAAGGCGCAAGAACCAGGTACCAAGATTAAGATGGATCATTGGGCTCTTCGTTACCCTACTAATGGTATGTATGACTTCATCTTAGGTAAAGTTCTGCATGAGATGCTGACTTGCTCGCAGTACGTTGTGATATCTCTCATGATTGCTTGATCCCTCCTTAAATGAGATTACTCCCTTAGTAAGTAAAGAGCTGTGTATCTGTGTGATATTAATTTGTCGCAGACTGAGGATGTCGGACGAGTGTGTCACGGTATGTTTCTCATATTTCTCCCCATAACATTTTCATATAATGTGTCTTTGTTGTTGACACCTTCAGATATTTCCGTCAAGTATCTTGGCTCCGACGACCGATCGAAACTTCCCAATATCCTGCAATTCTCATCAGAAGATAAATACACCAAGTATGAGATCTGCAAGGTCTTTGGCGATATAATGGGATTACCTGTCACAGAAATCGAGCCTAATACCGAAGGGAACGACCCCAACGCGTCGGTTCAGAGACCGTACGACTGTCATCTCAGCACCAAGAGGCTGAAAGATCTTGGCATAGACGTGTCTACCCAAGATTTCACCGGTTGGTGGAGGTGGAATGTCAGAGCGTTTAGAAAATAAGGGTCTAGGACATCCATTTACCTATATTATGGTCACATAATGCCTGTAAGGGACTCGAACATCACATGTCTCGGATGGTCTGGCCAAAGCCATAATGTCTTCATTTCATTTGGCAGCGTGATACGGCCACAAGATTATGTTTGCTGAGGTTCGGCTTTTTAATATATCTCATCTCAATCTATCGAAGAACGGAGAGCATGAAAAATGGTCGGCCATCGAGATGAATATGACGAGCGTGATTGAGCAAGGTCGACGGGTGACAGCCACACGCTTACGAAACTTGCGAATAATTGATTCTAGCGTTCCTGGAATATACCGACTAAAAGAGTCAAACTTGATTCATCGATTATGCTACGTTTCGCTTCATTGGATATATGGAATGTGTCTAGGAAATTCCATGTGAATTTGAGGATACATACTATTACATACCTAGTACTAAGTAGAAGCTCGTGTTTTGCAGGGTCCTTGCTTTTCAGTACGCGAACCTTACTGCTGTAGGCCCCCCAGAGTGCTAAAAATAATCTCAACTTGAAATGCGATGCGCCCGCGCGTCAGGTACTGCAGCCACCCGTATTGCAGCGGCCCGTATTGTACACAAACGGACAGAACACCGAGAGACGAAAGCTTCACCGCCACGTATATCTGGCCGAATATACTACGTACTATGTGGAAGCTATTCAATCGTTGGTGTTTTTTTCCGGAGTTATTTTCTTTTCCGATTGGAGAACTTAATTTATCTTGCATGACTCTGTCGTGAATCTTTTTCTCCGCAAATTAGAAAAGCGAAGGGCGAACTTGTTTGTTATCATGTGTAACTCTATAGATTGTCTTGTATGAGACTCGTGCCAACCACATGGGACGTTAATTCGGGTTGAATTGGGAAGTAGGACACGCATTCCTCATGTGCTCCAGCTTCCAACCTAGGAAAGCGAGGGCGGGAGACTACTAGGTACCTAAACACAAAAAACGAGGATGTAGATACGTATTGTACCTATTACCTACCTACACTACACTACTAACGCACACTACTCCGCTATTACCAAATTACGAATTTTAACTTTTCGGTGATGGACTTAGCTGCTAATGGTGAAGTGACGACCCAGTGATCACTGACGCAATGCGGGATCCCCTGCATTTTTATGGAAGTAATCATGCGCCTGAACTTACCCCTGCATACAAATTTTACAGGTCGATTCTGCCAAGATTTGATATCACCCAGTACAGTAGGCTAGCTGGCTAGTACCTGACTTTCTCCCGCTTTCCCCCCCCCCCCCTGCTCGTCAGACAAGCTTCACCTGGACACGCTTAGAAACTGGTCGACGAAACATTTTTCGCTATGTTTTAGAAACTCCATATTAAAAGTCAGACCCGATATGGAGGATGGAGACTCGGGGTGGATTTGGTTTTTGTGTCCCCCTGTCCCCCTGTCCCCCTGTCATCTTATAATTTTCCTATCAAATAAGTTGATCCTCTCGGCAATCTGCCAAATTTGACCAGTCTCTTTGCTTTACTTGATCCGTTTTCATGACAAGATCGACCTCACGCATCAGTGGCATCACTGGATCATCAGTGGATATTCGCCGGCGCCAATGATGTTGAAGACGCTTCTCGATTGACGACAATTATAATACGTATTGTTATATTATGACGATGAGCTGGAGAAGATACTAAGAAAAAAGAAAAGAGTCTTAGTTTATAACCTAAGGTCTAGCGCTTCTATCGTTACTAAGAACATACGTATATCTGCCAAATATCTCACGCGCCGTCGATTGTCGCGTCGTCATCTTCATTTACGAAACTATTAAGATTCTTAAGATACATACGATCCGTTTCTGGGTCGACAACCGTCGCTATCTATCTCGTGAGCCGGGAATCTGAACTACACTACATGCACTACTACATAGTAGGTAGCAGTTCAAGAGCACGGTTCACTTTTTTTTTTGTTGCATGCGGCATGCCCATTGCTACCGTACCGGTTTATCTTTAGGCGGCTTGGGTTTCCACTAACCCCCTGGTATTGCCCTAGTATTGTCCCTGGACTCCTGGTAGCGTACACACGATGTTGACAGGGTCCGAGACGGTCACCGTGCCGGCCACCCTTTCTCCGCCAAAATTCTTCCCTCCTATTAAATTCCCCGTCGATCCCAGACATATTCGTCCTCGAACCCAGAGTCTAAAAGATCTAAAAGATAATAGAAGCTATTCCATGACAACGACCACAACCACGACCGCCAAGATGAGTACCCAATTCGGCAATCGAGATAGCGGCAGCAATCAGCAGCAGGGTGCCCAACCTAGCAACACTATTGCCAGGTCGATGTCTCGCTACCGTAGACGGGCAGGTAGCGTTACTGTCAACGTCGATGCTACCCAAAAAATTAATTCCGATCCACAACCCCCATGGGAACCTCCGAATAAACCCCCTGTGCCGACTATACCAAGTCGGTTAAGGACAGCGAGCATCACACAAAAGGAGAGCGACGCCCATCCCCCCGTCGCTTCGTCCAACTCTCCTCCGCGAAGCCAGCTGCGCCGTACCGATTCTACGTCTGCACAAAGACACACGCCTCGTCGAAGTATGGCGGACCACTCCCATCAGAGCCGACCAAGCACGGCGAAAAGCGCGAAGAGCGCAAGGAGCGAAGAGAGCGCATGGAGGAGGCTGGCTAGTCGAGATGGTCGCCGGAATAGGCTAAACAGCGAAGAAGAAGACGAGACGGCGAGGAAAGAAATCGCCCGCTTAGAATCCGAGAATCATCGACTGCTAATCGAACAGAAGAAGAAGGATCTCGCGAGACTGGAGGTAGAATTGGCGAATAGCCATAGAACGTCGACTCAATCGCAACCTTTGAAACCGAAGAGTCCCGTAATTGAAAAGTTTGTTATGTTGACCAAAGGGAGGAGAAATAAGGATGCATTGTCGCCGGGGTTGTCTCCAACGTCGTCAAATATAAGTATTGAGCCCGCGAAAACTTCCTCGGCCTATATAGAACCCGGCGGTAGAGGTATCGTGCCTCAGACGGATGCGCCCCACTCCGCGATCAATTCTGGAGAAAGAGTAAGTGCGAAACAGGATTGTTGGTCCAATTGGCCTCGCATGCTAATCTACCTGCCATTCAGCATGTCGCAGTGCGCTATAAGCAACATACCCTGAGCTTGGAAATAACGCCCGAGACGACAACAGACGATATAATAATAGAGACGTCTAAATCAATGGGTTCTAATGAGATCAGCCCTGAAAATTGCGTCGTAGTAGAAGCATACAGCATATTAGGTCTGGAACGTCGTCTAAGACGCTACGAAGCTATCCGAGACGTCATGAACTCTTGGGACCGAGACACGCAGAATCAATTGCTCGTCAGGATATCCGATTTCGAAGAGGGGAATCGGGAACTCGACATAAAATCGGTCCCGAGTCGTCGCGAACCACCTCAGGGGTTTCAACTGTATATGTACCACTCCAATCGTCCCGGGAAGTGGAATAAGAGATATATTACGCTGCTCGAAAACGGCCAGCTCGTCTCTGCGAAGAAGCCCAATGCCAATACGACGGACAAGGATACGACGAGTCTTTGTCACTTGACCGATTATGACATCTACACGCCCACGGAGTCGCAGATGCGAAGAAACATCAAGCCGCCGAAACGATATTGCTTCGCCGTCAAAAGTCAACAGAAGACGACGGTATTTATGAATACTGAGAATTACGTCCAGTACTTTAGCACGGAGGACCCGAAGATCGCGGCTCAATTCAGAGAAAGGGTTCAGGTTTGGCGCAGTTGGTATCTGGTGGAACGTAAGCCAGCAGCTCCGAAGGCGTCGAGAAAAGTTTCGATTAGAAAGATCGACGACAAGCCTCCTCAAATCACGTTACCTACAACCAGTCGGACGCCTAAAAAGTCGGAGAATGTTGCTTCGATGAATGGACATCGTCTTCGAGTATCAGTTGACGAGACTCCATATTCGATTGGCAAGTTCGAACCGCTACTTGACATGAAGCGATTCGACAAACGACTGTCTCAATTTGGACAGGATTTCTTACCACCGGTACCGAACGTATCGAGTATGCCGAAAGAAATCCCGGCGCATCATCTTCAGCCCGCTCACAAGGAAGAAAAGCGCGAGCAGAAATTGATAGATCGCATCCATTCGGCTGCCGACGACGGATTCACCGGAAATGGTTTACTTGGTGAAGGATATGAAGAACGCAAGGCCCACGCGGAAGAGAGACCGGATCGAGGACGACGAAGATCTGGAGACGACGGGTTTATCGAAGGATCTTCCACACTTTTGAATAGAAAATCTGAGTCGGAGACCCCGGGCCAGAAGCCCGAATCTCCCTCCTGGTTCCCGTCAGCTCTCGAACACTCCGCCAGAAAACGCAGCGTTGGTCCTCCCTCAAACCGCCCCAGTACTTCAGCGGGCGTTATGCATCACTCGCACTCGCACTCGCATTCGCACTCGCACGCGCGACAGCCATCGCTTAACTCCTCATCTAAACCTCCTCCTCTTCCTCTAAATGGCAAGCCACTGCTGCACGACCATCCAAACCCTCTCTCTTCTCAACCAACCGGGCTATCGCATTCGAACCGTCGCGAAAAGCCGAAACCCCTCGTTAACCTAGAACCAACCTTCAAGGAGGCACCGCAATGGGCAAAGGGGAAGCAAGGTCACGGTGTTAAAGCACCAGAGGGCACGACGCACCTCGTTGATCTCATCACCGTTCCGAACGATTCAAACGAGAACGGCCCGGACCTACCACCACGAAGCGTACTGCGTCGTCCTCCGAACACCGCACCTCTCCCGAGCCTTTCGAGTCTTTCCAGGACACGAAGCAAAACTCAAGGAGCCCCGGCACCTAGATTATCCGCCGTGGAAGGCGTACCGCCCGTTCCATCTTTGCCTGGAAATATCAGCAGCCGCGAGCCACTCAGGTCTCATCCAACCCCGCGAAGCCGGGAACGAGAACGGGAAAGAGAGAGGCCGAGAGACAAAGATCGTGACTATAATGCGTATAACTCGGTACCTGGTCGAACGGGTACTTTGAAAGTGGTATAAGCCACTTGATTACTAAGCATTCACTCATCAATGCTATTCATGACTTCACTCAGTTATTTTTTTTTGTTGAAAGCATCTATCATTTATAACTTTTAATATCTATACTATATACTAGGTATATACCGATGTCATCTGGAGAGAGCAGCGGAGTTCTGGAAATGCGAACGGACGCATAGTCGGCGAGACGGAGCGATTGAGCACGATATCCATACCACGGGAGCGAAGTTGGGGAATGCGAGAGGTGCATTTTTCTGGGTGCTTTAGGCGGGTGGGAGCACAAGGAGTAGGTTAAGTCGTATGTATTATGGAATACGGATGTCTACATATTGGTATGTTTTGGCATGATGTGTATTTTGTCAGACGATGTCTTGACTGCTATTATATACGGCCTATACCCGACTGGATATATATATATATATATACCAAAGTAATAACTCACCGAGGTATCTACTCGACCTCGCATATAATAATGATAACTTAAAATATATATTAAAGTAATTCGTCTTTCAGTAGGATGTGCTGGGCAATTGCTGGGCGATGACTTCGAGTTCACCTCCTATTCCAGATGGTAAGACAACCAAGCGACTAGCCCTTACGGAGGACATGGCAAGGTTGGGAGTCATAGCCAAGCAGGTCTTCATTCATAGGTATCATTCAGAGAGAAATATACTTTGACATTATAGGCAGTTTTAAATATCAAATTACTTCATGATCCCATGACGACCAATACATCGACGAGGGAGATGCAGTCTCACACAACCTACATCGGCGGATCATAATACGTATATCTCTGCGACCCATCCTTAGAACTTTTAAAATAGATGAACACTTACATCCTTAATATGATTTAAACCCAATCCTTCTCCATGCATTAACCCGTGAACGTAAGCCTCACCAATTAACTTGTTGAATCCATTTTCTTGGTCTTGCCGTATGACGAAAGGCACGACGGCGCCACGGATTAACACGATAGAATCTCCCACCTTGGCATCTAAAGGCATCAAGCCTGCGTACCCCCTACGCGTGACACAGAATCGTGCGATAGACAGTCGCTTTGATAGAGACATCGCAGTGTGCCAATACTTCCACAGTTCGTCACGGACCTTTTTCGGGCGCTTGAGGAAGTCTACTAGGTGCTGGATAGATTGCACGGCGATCATCTCGCCGGAGAAATCGAATTCGTCTGCCTTGTCGCTCCAGGCAAGACTCTCAGTACCCTCTGACTCAGCAATCTCCGATCTGATGAGATGGTACGTTGACAAGGCGTCGCTGATATGGTCCAAGTGAGGCCGACAGGCGTTGCCGATCGGAATGCGCATCTTGAGCGCCTGGAGATGTTCTCCTGTTGGGTAAGAACCTAACGCGCTGATGGCCTTTCGGACGTGGTTCACGTACTCGATGGCGTCGTGGTCTTCGATGCTCACGTCGAGAACGGAACGGATCTTGTCGACGTAGACTCCAGCAACTACTAGAACTCGATTGTCTGATGGTAGGAGGGAAGCTTCTACCGTGGTATTGCCAGCGGCGCAAAATGCACCTTTGCCGCTATACCATGTCGAGATTGTTCGCGGGTGATCGTTCCGCGTCCAGCACGGGATCCACGAGGAAAACTCGTATGACTTGGAACTCCCTGCCCGGTAAAGTAGATCCAAGGTCTCGCCGCGCTTTACGAAAGTAGCCGCATATCGCCGAACGACGATTTCAAGGGACGACGAATAGTCGGGATAGAGTTCCAGATCCTTGGCATCCGAGGCCAGTTGGAGAAGCGAGAAGAGCTTGTCCCGTTGCCGTGTAGCGTTCGTGTACGAGAATATCTCGAGGAGCTTCAGCAACCCATATCTTAATTCCGAAGAAGCTTGGTGGCCGTACATCTTGTAGATGGCTCCGAGCGAGTAGGCTTCGACTGGTAAGTTATATCTAGCTGTTGTATTCATCTTTTTCACGAAGCGTGAAGACTGTTCCAGGCAGATGTTGAGGGCTTCGAAGATGGTAGTCCAATCCAGGCACCAAGAGCCGCAGTAGACAAACAGTTTAGAAGCGAAGATAACCTCTTGGATGATCCACGCTCGACTAAACCATCCTCGCTGAAAAAAGGCATCGATGTCTTTCCATATCCAGTGTTCATCATCTGGACACTTTCGGCCGCGCCAGGACTCGGGGACCTTGGGTAACTCCTTTGGCCACGTGCTCGGCTCCAGGGCTAAGGTGCGGATCTGGACGAGAGTCTCGATCGCTTGGTGGCTTCCGTTGGCTTCTTCACCAAGCCAAGCGCAGACGCTTTTTGCGGTCTGGAATATATCTTTCATGAGATGAAGCTGGATAGACTTTTCGTGATGATTTTCCTGGTCTATGCATACGGCATCAGCCCAGATAACGATGGGGGATTTGGGGTCTCTGAGGCGCTTCAGTGCCGTATATAACGACCTCGTTATGGGGATGAGACCGCGTTCTGTCTTGATGTGGTGAGGCTTCAACTCCGATCCCCACTGATATGAGATAGCAGTGTACTGTCCCACTTCGTCTAATGATACGTGGCGTATATGACCCTCGAGAGTGTCATCGGAGGTCCCTGAGAGTATTTCCAGTAGACGTATATCGCGAAAGCCCTTAAGACTCTCGTAGCGGTAGAACATGTTGGAGAAATGAGATGCTTCTATCTTCGATTTGTCTGACCGCTTGAAGAGAGACCGCCTTTTCTTGGTGCGTAGGACAGCCGCGTTGGCCATACTCGGATTTGGGTTTATGGTGATATGAGAAGGCATTTCCATGAATTCCATTTGATAATAAGCCATATTCTTGATTTTTAATTGGGCTTCCACAATCAATCGCCAAGGATTGACGAACAGTGAGACCTGCGGATCTCGATGAACACTGGAGATTATCACCCAAATGGCCACGTCACGCGGAGAAGAGGTGTCCGATTCTGAGTAAAACTCCTGGGCCTGACGCAACTGGATTAGCACTGGTTTTGATGAATGGAATAAACGGAATGAACATCATGAAAACTTAGGGAAAGGAAATATTGGCAGCTTTCATCGTACCATCTCTACGTGTGGGCCGCTCATAAAGAGGTCAACGTCTTCTACGGCGCTTTCTGTGGCTACGAGTTCAATGTGGAAAGTCGGGTTACACTTCCATTTGTATGCGTCTCTGTACCCTGAATGGATGAGAAAATTGGCGAAGGCACCGGTAACGTCGTCGATCGTGAAGGTGGACACATATTTGGAATCCCGCCGGTATGGTGTGTGACCGGCTCGTGTCCGTAGGACACTCGTCCAATGCTGTTCGGGGGAGTACGCCTCCCCAAGGTGAAAATCGAGCAAACGCGAGAACTGTGATACTATCAGACTGATTCTTATCGTATAGTAGGCTTTGGTATAGGTAGGTATATCGGCCAGTTATCTTACCGTTAACTCTGCCAGGAAGGCAACCTCTGAGGAAACCTGGTCGATTGGCGTTCCGGATATTAATATCTTCGACTCCTTGTCAATGCTATGTAGGTATACTGCCTGGATACCGACCTCGCTTCCAGTGTGTCTCTCTGCAAACCAATCTTGCACTTCCGGGAATGAGTCAAAGATCCATGGCACCACGTCGTCTGGTAAGCCAACCTTCTTCTTTAATATATCTGTCGTATCTTCTATTGGAAGAAATAAAGCAGCATCTTGGTCATCCAGTTTGCACACCCTAGAAAACATCGGCTTATTTCTTGAGGTCGACCATTCTTGTTCCATGACTTTGTGAACGGTCCCTGCTGATTTGATTGCACCTATGAAACTGGTGAATGCCTCTGAATCGAATTTCTCTTCGTTTGGTGGGTCTTCGCTATCGATGATTTTAGTGAGGGACTCGTCCATTAGGTTGGACAGGTCTGCTGGGAGTGGGAATGGCTTTGCGACCTTTGTCAACTTCTCGTGCGCAGCTCGGAGCGCGTCGTTGTCGGACCAATCAACTCGATAGCCTCTCCTCTCGAGCATGCTCGTAAACTGCGTCGTATCTGGTTGGAATAGAATCTGTTGAAGAAGAGGTTGGACGCTATCATCTTCTATCGCACAGAATCTAAGCATTTCTTCTTGAAGCTCAATTGGAGGGTACAAAGAGTCGATATCTTCCTGATTCATGTATATCCTCGTTTCTCCATTCTCTTGACTAATTTTCACTCTACCTGAATCCGCTCGACCCGTAATTTTTGTGCTATCCGTCGATTTAATAGACCACCACACAGTGATCTTTTCTGCTTGGTAAACAGTTACCGACTGCAGCATGGCGTATAACATATGTTTATTCATCTCTCCTTGTTCTGTTTGAAGGCTATTTTATAAATGTTAGCAACCTCCTGGATCTTGAGATGGTCAAGGGTGAAGCCTGAGGAAAGCCGTGGAGGAATAATAATAGGAGACCAGTACCTAGCAATAAAAGGGGCTTTTGATCTCATCAATTCGGTGTATCTCTGGTGCAATGTTGACTCGCCATCCGCCTCCGCGGACCCAACAGCAATCGTTGACAGCAGGCGACAATCAAGGCCTAGGTGATCTAAGAGATCCTCCATCCTAGCGATCTGCTTCGTGGTGAAGGCGAGTAGCTTAATTCTTCCAGAGAAGCTTTGCCTGAGATGGGATCGATCTGCTATAAACCACAGTGCTTTGTCGTCAGCGCTCTCGAGGCTCTCGAAGTTCTCACTAGTGCTGGTTAGAAAGACTGGAAATACTTTGGCGGCCGCTAGTTGTTCCAGGAGCTGCAAAACAGTATCGTTGATACGAGCCTTTATAGAACTGGATATCGCGATGAACAAATCGGCAATGTATGCTGAGCTGTCAAAGGGTGTGATCAGCAAGGCTTCTTTGATTAAAGAGCCGACGTCTGCTTCCTTTAGTCGTAGCACTTCCTGGAAAAAGTCTCCGAGTAATGGATAATGGTTCTTGAGACAGGAGATCTTTTGGAGACCAGGAATACCATCCCAAACACAGTTTTCGGTCGTCAACCAACTACCTGGTTGCTCATCGTGTAGTGAAGGTACGAATATCAATGGCTCTTTAGAGAATAATAATCTAGAATAATTAATTAGCAAATAAACACTTCACCGAACTTTTTCTGCGCATACCTGATAGCTTCCCCGTCAGTCACCGAATACAATTGAAGCTGGCGATATCTTGATGACACATCTGGGTCCATGTCCATGTTTCTCCGTAGAAGCCGTAGTTGCTGTATGAAGGCTCTATATCCGATAGTGACGCCGACCCCCAAATGCCGCAGTCGTAACCAATCACTGTCCGCTGGATCCGGAACGTCCAGAATCATCTCTCGGAGACTATCATCTTGAGCAGAACCGCCCACCGGAAGGATAGTATCTTTGAGTGGACAGCATGACCCATCCAAGCAATTGACTTCCATAGATCCCAGTTGTGTGACTAGTTTTGTCCATGATGACTTCCAGCCTTCTCCTCTATCCTTTGTTGGCTTTTCAATCCATTCAGAATAGCCATGCCATTGACACTTTATCAGCTCGAGGATGACATTGGGTTGCACGTGGTCCATGAAGAGTTTAAAGTCGTCTGATAGAGTAAAAGAATCACCAGGGGCTGGCGAGACCAAGAGAGGGTAAGTGTTCACTTTGTACATTTTCCGGAGCCACTCTACAAATATCTCCCTGAGTTGGAATTCTGACGGTATTCTGGAAATGTAATCTCGATGGATGAAACGTACTGACCGACGAAATTCTGGGGGCCAAGTTTCGGAAGCAAATCTAGCAGATGATTCAATGTAAAGTTGGTTGCCTCTAGCGCAGGCACCCGCTTGGTCGACAAACCATAGCTGACGGCGATGTGGGTCAAAGCACCCACTGTTATGAAGAAAGTGGCAATGGGATATTAGAACAGGTACGGGTAGTTCTTCTGGGCTGAATGACAGGCTTGAGTGGGTTTTAAGGATGATCTCGGATATCTGCCTTTTGTCGAGTTCTCGTGCTCCTAAGTGAACCAGAAGCCGTCGACGAATTGGATCTCTGGCCGCATCTGGGTGAACTTCTACCACATCCAGTCCCTGCGGCACTTGTAGCTGCGAATCCGTTTTCGAGAATATCAGGTTACTACTGTTTGCGGAAACCCATCTTCCATCGTTCGTTGGAATAAGCTCTAATTTCGAGATGGCAGCGTGATGGTGTGCCATAATAGAATTAGTTACTATATCGACAAGAGCTTTGCTCAAGTCAATATGCCATTCTCGAGGACGGTGCCGGAATTCTACGGGATAATTGTGGATGAATAACGTGAGATCGTCCAGAAATTCTTCCGTCGTCTGTTCGCGAACGCCTAGCAATTTCAGGACGGAGAGCGCGTCCTCGTGATAATGAGTGGACAGAAACTTATCAGTGACTTCTTCATACAACAGTAATGGGACGCCGTTTCTATCAAAGAATTTAGAAGGACCCCAGTACAGATCACTAGGGATGCTCCACCTCCCAGAACCGGATCTCAATATGGGATGTTGAGAGATATGATGGAGTATAGCCTGATCAAGTTCGCTGAAAAAGTCATCAAGGACGGGACGGGGTTGAAGATAGAGTGGCCAGCCATAACACATTGGTTCATAATCAAAACGAAGAACCGCTTGTAGCATGGCTTCCGGGATCTCCCGAAGAAGCGATCGATTCCACTCGCAAGAAGAATCGATGTCTTCACGATTTGCAACAAGCAGGAAATCCGCCTGTATCAAGAACTATGATTGAATAGGTAGCCTTTAGGTTAATGAAGAGTATAGTTCGAGGGATGAAATCAGGAACATACCTTGAATCCGTAATCTCTAATTGGTAAGAAAGCATATAGCTTCTGAGATGAAGGAAGTGGAATTCCCTCCCGGGAGACGGAGAACCCCAAAAGAATCTGAGATTCATTGTTTCCCGGGCGCCTCGTATCTCTAGGTAATGCCTTCGCTTGGTAGTTGCTTACTACATATTGCATTTCCGAGTTCCTGCTGCGCAACGTGATGGACCGTAGCTCACGGATGTTGCTGTGATCCTGGCGCGCGATCGTGTTAGTCCAATCCGGACCAACTCCTGCTGCTATGGATAGTTCAACACGTCTGAGTTGTCGAAGAAACACGAGGAGACTCATGTCGAATAATTTCATATCTTGAATGATTTCTTCCTCGCCGCATTCAGGCGACAGTTGCAGTGAGATGATCGTGTCTTTTGATGTCCTTGAGCAACACCCGGGTGTTGAGTTGGGAAGGTCAACCCAAATTGGTGCGATCATTCCAAGCCTCTCTCGTTTGTCGAATTTGAATGAATAGTGGCCAGAAATTATCGACACCACATCAGCTACCTTGAATACTGATTTAAAGCCAATACCCTTCTCGCCAATGTAACCGGTTGCCTTGTTGGCGCCGGCCTTCGTACTCCTCCCGACCCTACAAATAGCTTCAACATTTTTCTTAGAAAATCCCCTCTCGTTACATATAATGACGATATGGTGTTCTTCATAGTGAACTTTCAGGCTAGGAGTGGTTTCGTTGTATTGATTGTCGTCGGCGTTTTGCAGTAGCTCGAGAAGGAAATGCGTTGACTTCTGGTAGAGCTGTTCAGACAAGAGTACAAGTGCACTTTCAAGGTCGGTTGTATTTACATTAGACCCATCAAGGCCCTTTTCTTGGCGGATTTTAGCGATGTGTCTGAAAGCCTCTTCTTTGGTGAGTGGATAATCCATACTCAAGTTGTCCCAAAGATCGCTGTGGTTGCCTGTTTCGGTTTCTATCATATGGGGTCAATGAATGGAGGAGGAATTCTATAAGAAGCATAGAGCCATTACTATAGGTGTGGGGCAAAGTTATCCAGCTCGCTACTATTCCAATACTTATTCAAGAGGAATATGGCTTATATTATATTTATGTAGGTCACGTACAGGAGCAATTTGGTGCCAAGGCTCTTTCTATCATATACCTAGTATAAGGTAATACTACGTCAAGCAAAATGGAGTATGGCTCAACAAGTGGGCGGGAGAGGGGGGGGGGGGGGGGCGGTGCATAGTAGACAGGTAGGCTGGGCTGCCCAGGCGTCAGCGTGACCATGACTAGGTAGGTAGGTTTTCGCCTCGTCAATTACGCTTCTACCTCACAGTCTGCTTAAGGTATCATATTACTTTACTAATCAGGATGCCAATTCCTACAACGTAACAGCTGAACATCACTTAAGTGGCTGATATTTTAGGTGATTGGATATCCACCGTCTGCACTTGTAGTATATTATGTATCAATCTACACTTCTACTTCCTCGTTTGATCGTGCTTGGAAGTAACGTGCAGGGATTGTCGCCCCTGGCTCGAAGGAGGGGCACATGGCTTCGGGGTTCTTAATCTCGATCAAGAGGGGGATATTTCGAAAGGTATAACGGCATCGCTTACCGTGGTGGTGTGGTGTTCTTGTCTGTATATAT
This sequence comes from Rostrohypoxylon terebratum, assembly GCA_022497145.1. Taxonomy (NCBI): domain Eukaryota; kingdom Fungi; phylum Ascomycota; class Sordariomycetes; order Xylariales; family Hypoxylaceae; genus Rostrohypoxylon; species Rostrohypoxylon terebratum. The sequence continues at coordinate 217,617 of MU385881.1, read as the reverse complement.
TTATGAAGTTATCTTGCATATATTCAGGAGAATGAAAGAAGAGGGGAGCTAGTGGAAAGGGACTCATCAAAGCGACGATTTACAATATTGAAGCTTGATACATTGCGTAATGTGCTGCTTTCTATTAAGTTGAACCAATTGTCATGGATCTGGCTCTGACCAGAAGATCATGCCAAGCTCATATCAATGGAACAGAAACTTGATCACATAGCTATCCGAAGAATGTAGAAAGGAACTAGCCATACTGAAGTAATTCAGTTGTTTTCCTTCCTCCTGTTCTAGTATTTCTGTCCATGGTATTAGACATATCCTAAACGTCCAAATTCTCCCCCTTCTCAGCCCGAATCTTCAGGCAATCCTCTCCGTACAGCTGTAACTCGTAAATCATTCTGGTAAGCCCATCTAGCCCGGTATTGATCTTCTCGTACATGTCGGAGCCGTACTCGTACTCGTCCTTCATGGAATTCAGCTGCCACCATACCCGGTTAGATGCCTCGCTGTTCGCGTTGATGCTGGCTGACAGAGATTGCAGAGTCTCAAGGTCCATGTCTGAACTCGGTACGAATATGTACATGATGGTTCCGCGTTCGGCGATGTGCGATAAGAGTGGTTCGAGCTTTTCTTTAGTGAGAGGGATATATTGTCTATAACTTGTTTCCGAGGCAGGCATGTTGTGGTGAACAGTAATGTATTTCTCGGGTTCTTTATTATTATCCAACCTACAGTGAAGAATTGCCCTGATTTGGGGACTAGCGATGTAGCAGGTATTTTGAGGTTTATATAGTGTAGTGTTGTGCTAGAGCACAATATGGCCCACGTCATGTATTATGGAAGTCTGTTCTACCATGATATGGCGAAAAATGAAAGACTAAACTACCTACGAAAAACGATGACTGTATTGGTTTGTCACTGGCTCGTGGTCTTATTAGCTGTAGCACTATGCAGATGTAATTTTCGATATTACTAGGTACGTGTATAATATAATAGGTATATCTGGATAAGAGTCAAGACGAAAGTAAGATATGGTAGCACCGTTCTCATTCTTGTCGTTCCTGCACGATATTCTGGTCACAGCTGCATTACTCATAATATTCTTCTTTGTATATGGTATAGAGAAATGGATGTTGTTGAACCCTTCCCAAGCGTATTCGTGTGGAGCCCTGCGTCATGATAATATGTTTAACCCGATTGCCATACATCATGTAAAGAATTCCCAAAACCCAAAAGCCACCTCTATCCTAGCCTTGCTTTATAACTATTGATCCCTTTCTATCCGTACAAAATCGTACTCAAGTCTCAAGCATTAACACAAGCCCCCTTTCCCCATCCACAGTGGCTTAGTCTTTGATAGTGCAAACGCCACCCCCTTTTTCTTCTCCACATTAACTAAACCTTATCTATTGTATAAGTGACTGGGTCGATCTAATGGTTGCTTGGTCGGATATCTTCCGGGTCGGCAGGAAAGGATATTGATCATCGGCGCGATCGGTTTTCTTGTTTTTCCAACTCTTATATCCGTACCATGTCCCGATGATAGCAGCGATCGTAGCAGGAAGACCGACCCCTAGAGCCGTTCCTAGCGTAATCTTGTCTGATGTCGATAACCCGTTCGAGTTGATCGATGATCCTGTTGGACTGGGTGAACTGGTTGTCGGCGTGTTGTTACTGGCCGCTGTTTGGATACCGATGAACAGAGTCGTCGGACCCGCCGTGCCGGATGTCGAAGCATCCCAAGCTATAAGTCTTCCGGGCTGGAAATAGGATTTGGTACATGCTATCAACGTATATCCTTCGGCCTCTGTTCCCGTGTACGTATTCACAACACACCCCGGGTAATCTGGATCCGTGCTGTGATGTACGTTCATTAGATACAACCTAGTGAATGTGGAACTGTCCCATAACTTACCAACAGCCCGTGCGGGACCCCACGGAATATTTCTGGTATACATTATAGTTCAGACATGTGGTATAGACTACTCCTATGGCCTCTTTCTTGGTATTGGTCTCAACGCAACCGATAGCGTTATTATCATGGTCCTGGAGACAGCTGTATCCAGAATAGCATAGATATGGGCTCGCTAGGTTTTATTTAGTCATGATTTTATCGACGCAAGCAAGAACGTGATTTACCTGCGTCGCCGCCAAAATAACCACAAAGACCGCCGGCTCTGTCCCTCGCCTCCAAATTTAATACAGGTGGTGGCGTCTGCACCGAAGTAGCTATTTGATTAGCGGAGGAAATCGTTGAAGCAGCTGTGGATACGATCATAGCACCGAAAGATCGACAAAGTAAATGCGGCAGCAGAAGAAACGGATTCCTTATAGTATGCATAATGAATATAAGGTACTAGATGGAGTCACGTAGACTCGCGCGGTTCGATCGAATGATAGACGAAGTATGAAAAATTGAGGAGGAACTTGGGTGGTCGATCAATATTAGAACATCGGCGGGAATTTTCTTCTGCCCTCGAGAACCTAGCGGCTCAGAGACCCTAGATGACCTGGAGCCGCACATGCTTACAGGTCATCTTATTCTTCTTTCTCTCCGTTTTCAGCTTATGCATACCGGACGTGATAGCAGCAACTAATTTCCGTTCGTGGCTTGAATCCCGGGTCGTCTCTAACTGTAGACGAGCGTTTGGGTGGTAAGAGTAAGAGATCCCTGGTTGCCACCCTCTAGGTTTGACATTGTAGACCTCCGTCTGGCTAGCACCTAGCAAAGGTGGCGTCTGGCTCAAGCCTGCGACACGGACCTTACGGTCCAATGGCCTTCGATACCAAGATTGGTGATCGGGTCATCGAGGGATCGATACGTGCATGGGTAGCGGCTCGAACGAGCCATGCTTGCAATGCGGTGTGGGTCTATTGGATGACCCTGTCCAGATCGACGATGTGCTGACAGCGGAGTTAGTCTGTCGTGGGGGCCGTTTCCATATGAAACTTCTTATAGGGGGGTGGCAGGAAAAACACGGCTCGCTTTTATCATATCATATCTTCGACAGTATGTCCCTAAGGTTAATTTTAGGATGCTTACCTGGTATGAAACCCTTACCAGAATAACCAGGCATGATACCTAATATCCTTGATACGACCAATAGCCATCATTCTCGGTTCCATTAGTAAGCTCCGAAACGACCGACGTCCGCATCTTGGTCATCTTTGGGGCGACGTTTCGATGCGGAATGATCATAAATATTTCGTCCGAAGCTTAATAATCGGGCAATTCTTGAGATATCTTTTGACCCTTGAGCTTGCTTACGTAACAGAGCTTGGTGACATCGATTAGGTACATAAGGGTGGTTATATAATGATGTGTATGACGAGAAATCTGTCTTTATTCGTCGGAGAGGAATGAATTTACTGTCAGTACTCATCTCATATAGCTTATATGTATGCCGTACAAGATCTAATAGGATCCTTTAGGAAAAGGGGGAGGGGTCTTGATGCGGATGCCACGTGATCAGGACATTGGAATCTTTGTTTCTACCTAAATGACTTGCTTTCGCGGGCGAAAGTGTCAATAAAGGTGAAGGCATATAAGATTTCTAAAGACCATATAGACCCAATAAAACCATTGCATGGAAAGAATCTCCCACTTCTCCTGTGTGCCATTCTCGTGGACCTTACGTTCGATATTCTTCGCGTTTACTTCCTGAGGGAAAGGTCGTTCTGCAGCTTGCTGTGAGTGGCAGACTTGGCGAGATTGTTGAATACCAACGCATCCCGTGCCGCTTGCCCAGGAAAAGCCCGGGTAAGAAGTACACCAGCTATATCAATGTTAGTACTAGATACTTGAAACATTGGATGTTTTCAGGAAAGTAGCCGACATGCCTTCTTTAAACCAAGAGGATGTAATCGTAAATCGGGCAATTGTGCGGTGGTTATACATGTGAACTAGTCGAGGTCGGGATCGGGGAGGGACAGCAAGTCAATGTGCTGGGATTGTAATACGGTACACGGTACACAGTACGCTAGTCAATAAGAGATTCAGCAAAATAGTTGTTGTTTTTAATTATCGTGTGCGGGCAAATCTATGAGAGACTAATTAATACATGTGGTTTACGCGGAACCCCATCACGTCAGCACAACCCATCATGCTAGCACAATGAACGCCGAACAGATTGCTCTTCATGAGCTAGACTACCCAAGCCCTGTGTGACAGTTATGTTTCCCTGGCTCGGCTGATATGCGGAGTGCTGGTGTTGGCGATGGGTCTCATCCGCGTCCTACTTTGTGGGTTTTCGCCAGTCCACGGCCTCTGGCACCTGTACCGGCACTTGTTCCGTGAGGACATGTTTACTCGATGCTCGTGTCAGTAGGATCATGATTGAAATAACCAACTTCGATGCAGGAGAGTGCTGAGGTTTAGTTCACGGAATGTAGTGACCTCAGTGGAAAAGAAATTGAGAGTATTTGATGATGGTTGGCTAAGTGGGAGAATGATGGATGTGTGCTGGGGAGAGTAATGGTTAGCAAGGATCAACAACGAGGAAGAATTTCGACGATGCCATACATTGATTGCTCTCATCTTTTGTATCAATTACAGGCAATGGCATTAGGACCCGCGATCCAAGTCATGTTCCCGTGATAGCTCTTCCTGAGACTGTGTCGAGAGACGGTTGCTCGTGTGAAGAGGTCATGATGTGCCATCCTGTGCGTCGCTGGTGCTCAAAGCGGGACTGAAATATCGTTAGAACATAGTCAATAGTATAACAAGTCGTGGTAGAGATACTTACTTGAACATAGATGCCTTCTGTATGAGTTTGTGCTAGAATACTTCTCCATGGAAGCTGGTGATCAAAGGTCTTATGAGAATTGACAGCAGGGTCAGAGGTCGACCAGGTTAAAGACCTCTCTCTGCTCGGGAGATTGGAATGTGCATTCCTCGAAATGACCGTGACAAGAACCACAAAGGCAAGTCATGTATTAAAATATATTTGCCAGTACATGACTGTACCTGGTTGTGTGTTGAAGGCGCCCCACGCCTGGGTTGCTCTGCTGTTGTTTTTGCTGCCGAGAAACAGGTGTAGCTACCAGTCCTCCAAGAACGATTTGTCATTCTGCGCTGTGTGCCTGGCGGCAAACGAAGAGAACATGGTTCTCGAATTACTGGCGGCTATAAGCTCTGACTGCCCAAAGCTGGAAATGAACACTAATTAGGTCATCATGATAACTAGACGAACCTTGGAAGATCAACTGGATGTGGGTGCTCTAGTGACGGTCACCTTGTCGAAGGTTTCCCGGAGGTTGGTCATAGGACCAACCTCGGAACAAAACTTGCTGCATATTGCAAATCCTCGCGACTCGGCTAGACTTTGGTAGGCGGCCAGCGCCTGCAGGACTCTATCTCGTGGACCAGCGGACCAGCCGCTTGGAACAGAGACATGGCTATATACATTAGTAAATCACCGATATTCCGTGTTTGTTATGGAGTAGGCTATGGGATAACTTACGGAAGGGTGAAGTTCGACTACAATAGTAGACATCCGTGTCCTTGTACCCTGGTGAGGGGTGAAGCGACAGGACACATGGGGGCTGGTGGATCGGCCCCATATTCAGAAGGTTTTGAGAAGGCTTTATGGGTCGAGCTTTGTCTGGTTCGGTTATCACATACTCTGGATTGGACACCACTGAGCTTTCTCAAGTCCTCATATGGTTGGGTAGTAGGGGAGATGTTTGACAGTCTTGCCAGCAAGACTACCAAATCCTCATGATGGATATGGATACAAAGGAGAAATCATTGTGTAAGAATGTTAGCCATGAGTATTGAATAACCAACGTGATATGGGCGAAAGTGATGAACGTGAGTGAAGATGTGAAAAAAAAGGAAAGGAAGAAGAAAAGAAAACTTCCAGGAATGCTGGGTTTTATGCTTTCACCTACAGACACCAACAGACGGTGACAAGCATCTAGCCCTAATTCAAATCTAGTTCATGTGATCACTGCCAGCAGGCACCCGTCCATCAAAGTTCTGGAAATAACGCACAGTTTCTGGTTATGTTCAGGCACTACTCTCCCTGTGAGAAGTTCTTTCTCCCCCCTGATACCTAAAATCTACATATTCTGTACGAGATTGTGGAGGACTCAGGGGTAGCTACTTATGTACCACCCAAGTAGCAGCATGTACTCTTCCAGGGCTCTTAACTTCCAACACCAGACGAAACCAATGGCACTTGCCGCCATATCAGGTACACATGGTTTATCATGGTATTACAACTCACACATTCCCACTCTGTTAAACTGTGCAATACCGGCGCCAATTTTCTCAAAAGACGTTTAGGTTTGCTCCATTATTGTGCTTTGTGTCATATTACTCACGAAAATCTCCTCTGGCGCGCCTTTACCATAGAATTATATGCGCCAGTTATTCTGACATACTGACAAGAGCCTTCCACTTGATGAGAGGTTTAACTAGGTACCTAGCAGACATAGCGGGCTAGCAACTAGCCTGGAAGTGTAGAGGAAGGAAGGCATCGGTCATAATGACGGCAAATCGAGGCGAGAAGCACATGGGCAGTCTCCGCCCCTGTTCGTATTAAAGTCTGTATACCTAGTACCAAGTCCCCTATCCCTACTTACAAGGTTAACAGTCGTGTTCATTCTCCCATTATACCTTCCTCCCTTTCCCCAAGATATCGTACAAGGTTCATACACCAACTTTGACTCCTTCCGCAGGTCCTTATTTCCTGCCAAACATACCATTACCCATGAATTTTGCTTTGTCAAAAGTATTCTTCATCCCGCCGGAGAAGAAAGACGACCTTTGCGGCTTGAGCGGCGGGGGAGTCTGTTCCCAGTCGGCCCCACCATACTGGTTGTCCGTATACTGCTGCCCTGACATGCTCCCGTAGTACCCATGATGTTGCTGCCAGTCTTGCGGTTGGTATGGCTGGTTTTGGTACGCAGATGATGAGCTTGGCTGCTGTTGTGTCTGGTTATAGGAGTCGGGGTTGTATGGGGTGAATGTAGATTGCTGAGTGGGATGCTGGTTTGTTTGGGGTTGGTACGGGGCCGAGCCACCATAACCAGAATTAGCACTCTGATACTGGGACGGTTTCTGGGACGGTTTCTGGTACTGAGTGGCAGGGTTTGACGACTGGATTTGTTGGTATGAGTGAGTCTTTTGGTATGGTGTTGAGGCGGGCTCGCCTGGTCGATACGGGGTTATGGTCTGATCTTGACCGACGGTTACCGGTACTGATGATGATTGGAAGCGCCCGGAGGATGATTCGGATGCTTTCGGAGAGGGTGTAGGATTGTATGTGGATTTCCCATCATAAGAGACATTCGGTGCTGGCTTCCTCTTGATGTAGTCTTGAGTAGGCAGTTCGACAGCTTGGGAAATTGGTTCATTCAAGCTTTGGGTTATTTGTTCGGTCCATTGCCCAATCCCTGTTTGCGAAATAACCCGCTTCCCAGATTGCCCTCCAGGCTGGTCAGCTTCTCCTAGATTCGTTGGGTGATAATCTTCTTTCCTTGCTTGGCTGCCCGACCGATCATTGAATTCTTCCGCTCTAGTGGAGGGTTCTATCGGCGACTTCTCTGCGAATTGATTCCAGATCGCTGCCTGGTTAGCTAGGGCCGACTTAAGCTGTTCCGACATCTGGGCAAAATCGAAGGTATCGGTTTCCCGGGGTTCATCGTCGGTTGGATGGGAGTCGGAGAATGTTACTTCTCGTTCGCCACTTGGCGACCTGTCTTCGGCGCCGTCATCAGCGTCATCCTCACTTTCGGAAGCATCGCTCTTTTCATCCTCATCATTTTCACTGTTCTTTTCATCTTCGGCGTGATCCGATGGAGTGTCAGCTCTTTTTACAACGCGAGAGACTGTCTGGGGCTCGTCGTCGTAGCTAAGCTCTTGTGGCTTGTTAAAGGCGCTTCTAACAACACTGGTGACCTCCGCGTTTCCAGACTCCATGGAATCTTTGAGAGCTCCTAGCAAAATAGAAACACGGTCAATGAGGACCTTTAAGCATTCGTCGTTTTCGTTCTCGAAAGCTATTTGTAGGGCATTCGTGCCGCTATTGTTGGAGTGCATGATATCCGCGCCTTTATCAAGTAAGAACGAAACGGCGGCTTCGTCACCTCGAGACGCAGCTACGATAAGAGGGGTATCTCCATCGTTATCCGCGAGGTTGATGTTAGCACCGGCGTCAAGCATCAATTGTAGCGACGACAGGGGCATATAGGCTGCTGCGTCAATAAGCGGCGTAGCCGAAGGATCTGACTGGCTAACGACATCTAGGTCAGCTCTGGCGTTGACTAGAAGCTTTACGATATCTTCCTCGGCACGGGCTGCGGCTGCTGCTATAGGCGGCCTATCCGGGCCTCCTCCCAGGTTTGGATTAGCGCCGTGTTGGAGGAGTAAGGAGACTATTTCTGTCTTTCCCCCTTCGCAAGCTCCTTGGATTGCCGATCCGGGCTCGAAGTTCTCATTTTCGGTGAAGGCATTTACATCGGCTCCACGCTTGAGAAGTTCCTCGACTACATCGTAGTGGCCCTCGGTAGCGGCTGTTTGAATTGCCCATCCCTCGGGCGCGTTTATGTTGGCACCGGCGTCGAGAAGCAGCCGGATGATGTTTATCGTTCCGTCATACGCGGAGGCAGTGAGGGCATTGCCAAACCTTCCATTGTGTTAGCGTGTCTTGATCTACGATATTGTGTATCGAGTATATCCACTCACTCTTCGCCGGTAGCATTGGGGTCCGCTCCGAATTTCGTAAGAAGCAACTCAACCGTAGACTCTTTTTCTCTATCTGTGGCGTCATAGAGAGATTTGTTCAGCGCGTCGCGGGTGATCGATCCGCCGGTATACTCCCATATTGACTCGAGAAGTTTGTCCTGAGGTTCCGTGCATGTGGCTGCTTCGTAGAATACTTTGTCACAATTGAGCCCAGCACGTTTATCTAGAATAATTAGGACGATGTCCCAGTTCCAGTCTTCCACTGCCGCGTCGAGGGCCTTTTGAAAGTATTCTTGGCTATGCTGGAACTCGAGTAGCTTGTTGAAGACTTCCACTCGGCCTGCCTCCGCAGCCTTGACGAAGGCCTTGCTATACTCTTCAGCAGGTAATTTATCCGCATATTTCTCGACGAGATATCCGAACATGGATATATCTGATAGAGATGCGGCATGTGCTAGGGGTGGTTGTAGGTCATCTCGGTCCACCGTCAGCGAGACACCACGCTCCACAAGCAGCTCGACGCATGCTCGGTTACCTGAGGAGATGGCTGCATTTATCACCGGACCAATCTCGTCGGCTATCGCGTTGGCGTTCGCTCCTCTGAGAAGCAGCTTTCTCATGACTTCGACTTGTCCATCATAAGCAGCCATGTGCAAAGCTGTTTCTTCATGTTGCTCGATCCCATCATCAATCACAGCACCCCTGTTTAGCAATTCCTCGATGATCTTGGGACGCCCGAACACGGCAGCCAAATGCAACTGAGAGTTTAAGTTAATAAGAAAAAACGAGTTAAGCAGATATTTTCTATACTCACTGGTGTATTAAATAATGAGTCGTGTGTCTTGATCTGGTCCTCATAGCCATTCCGAATAAGCGCAGCGACAAGATCCCTAAAGCCAACCGAGGCCGCAATATCTAGACCCTCATTAGCAAGCAACGATCATATCGAGAACTGAATAAACATACGTAAGCCAGTCATTGTCCGATAATCATAACCATCGAAGACATTGGTCATCCGGCAGTATTCGACGAGCCAGCGATGGCGTATAATTGAGTCGGGCTTCCAGAAGGATTCCTCTAGGCTCAAGTCCTCGGCGATCTCACGTGTAGCCTTGCTGGCATGGCGAAGCCAATACTTGACTGTATACGGGACTGGAATGGGCGGGTTAGCAACAAGGTATCGATACTGATATTTACGTTAGGGAATGACTTGCGAGCTTTATCGCGAAGAATCTCGGCTTCAGGGTCTTCTTCTACTGAGTCATCATCGCTAGACCATTCGCTTTCGCTGTCTTCGTCGTCCTCTTCCTCGTCTTCGCTATCACTATCTTCATCTTGGCTACCTTCGTCGTCTTCGTCATTAGTCCCCCCGCTTACGGATCCTTCTCCTTCTTCTGGCTTTTCCGTAACAGGAAAGTCGAAGGTTTCATTCACGTGGGAGAATGATCGGAGCGCAAGAACACCATGTTGCCATTTCTTCTCTTCATCTGACATTCCAAGGAGCTGATTCGCGTTCTCTAGTAGGTGCGTCTTCACGACGACGTTCATGAAGCTGATCGTATTATTCGTTCGTCTCATGACTAAAAGCGGCTTGCACTTTTCCACAAACCTCCGAAGTTCAGCTTTCTCGTTGTCATTCGAGGCAAAGCCGGCAAGCACAGCCAACTCGATTTCGGTAGGATCCTCATATGTAAGAACGAGGGCTCGCAACATCTCTTTGATTTTCTCCACATCCTCTTCATTGGCCTTGAAGATTTGAATCCACGCAGTATTCAAGAGCGTGGTTAGATCTTGAGGCATCTTTTCGAGCACCCGCCGAACATTCAGGTCGCTCTCTGCCTCTGGAAGTTCCTGGAGCTGGATACACGTTATATCAATCCACTGTGTATTTTGGGCACGCTTCCCAATGAGGCTGCTGGCGAAATACGCGAGCGCCTTGTTGTAGCTCTTTTCTTTTTCAAGCGTCGCAACTCGTTCCTTCGCACGTTTTCGCAGAGCCATTTGGACTTGGTCGCCATACTTCTCATCCTCGAGATCGACAAGACGGACACCTTCGACGCCTAGCGCTTCTCCGATGTTGTGGGCTTCTCTGCTTGTGATCATCCACCTAGTTGTGACTCGCCTCACGACCTTCAGCTCGTCTTTCAAGTACTTCATTAACTTGATGGTGGAATCCGAATCTTCGGGAAGCACGTGTAAGTTATTTAAGACAAAAATCACTTTGCTACCGATGAAATCATCTGTAAGCATGTCTTGGAGGGTTTGCCACAGGTTTTCTACGGTTACCCGCGCTCGCGATTGATTCTCGTCGCCCTTTTTCTTGGTGAATGATTTCGCGTAAGAAGCTAAGATTTCCTGCTGGTTGATGAGTTGCGTGACAAGACTTTTGAGAAGATCCTCGGCCGTAGAGTAATCTGCTGCTGGATCGCAGAAGAAATACGCAAGGAGAATTGACCCTTGGTTGGTGTCTTTCTCTCGAATCATCTCGATCTCCTCGATGGTGGCTAGCGATGCGCTAGTCTTTCCCCTACCCTCTGGACCCCGAATCCATAGACACTCGGTGCTGCGGACTACACGGTCCTCATCATTTGCTTCGTTTTGGTTGGGGTCGTGGAGCCATTCCTTATACTCGGCTTCCTTCGTCATCCAAGAAGACGGCGCGAACGTCTGGGCTAGAGTTTTACGTTTTTTAGAGACTTGAGCGCCATCTAGGACTTCCATTATACCGTTGATCATGGATCGATCGATGTCGCGAACGGAATTTAGCCGATTCCTAACTGCCAACTGAGCGCCGTGGATTATTTTCTTCAGAGGATCTTTTACGAATTGATTCCACTTCTCGTCCTTTGGTCCATCGAACTTCACCAGACCTCGGTGGTTCGCTGCTAGGCCTTGTTCTTCGACACCCGGAAGCGTCGCGGAGTCTCGTGTGACGAAGTCGGCAAACGATTTAGGAATGGCCATCTTACTCAACCCAAAAAGACTAGGCAAGCCAGCCATCTTGGAGAAATCGGTCGGTTGCTCTTCGTAGAAGCAGAGCAATTCAATCTTGGGATTCAGCTTCCCTGCGAGGCGCATGAATTCGTGTCGAAGCTCACGAAGTCCCTCGTCTCCGGGTTTCATCAAATCTAATAATTTAGAAGAGGAGGCCGCGCCAATCTTCTCGGCATAGAATGCGTACATGGCTGCCGCAGAAGCCACCGCTGCTCCGTTGAAAGGTGTTCCGAAGAAAATAGCAGCCGCGATGGCTTCAAACATGACGGGAAATTTATCCCGTCGAGAGTCGGCAATAGTAATCGCTTTCGCGATCACGAGACCACCCATACTATGGCCAATAAAGACGATAGGGCGCCGTTGTATACGGTCCTAGTTTTTATGTTAGCATATAAGGTAGGCGAATCGAGCTTTCGAAAGTTACCTACCCCTCTCTTACTCTTCAACCCATTGAGCAAGGTCATTGCAATATTGCCCATAAACTGCTTCACCTTGAGAGATCCAGTCCAGGCAGACTCGTACATATATAATAAGATACGCGCCCGAGGGAAGTCTCTAACTAGTCCATCTGTGGTCCAGTTGAAGCCGGTATTTTCGGACTTCCAGCTCTCCTCCGGGTGAGCCCCCAGACCGGGCACGAAAACGATGCTATGAGGAATTAGAATCGCGATACTTCGAAAAGGGGGCATTTGCGCGTAGACTCACTCTATTTCCGGTTCAAAATTCTGTTTATCAAGAGGATAAAGCTCTTTGATTCCCTGCTGAACGATATCATAGTCCTTCCTCCGTCTCGCGGGTCCCGACGGGATTTTCCGCGTAGTAGCGGACCGGTGCAGCGACATGATGACACAACGACGACGAAATTAAAGATTAAAAAAAACCCAAAACAAAAAAAAAACACAGAAAACAGAAACCAGTCAACAAAAGTTGAGCCCCAAGGCTCGACGTCGGGGCATCGTAAGTTATACCCCATGATGACAAACCTCGTCTACTGCGTACCTACACCTATAGAGGAAGAGCGGGACGGCCCCCAAAAATCCCCTAGCTAGCTGGAACTCGGTGGCTACCTAGTAGGTAGCCAATGTGATGGCGCGAGCATGGCTCTATTCCGTGTGCGGCTGATCGTCTGGTTCCAAAATCGGGTACCGCATTTGCCGCAGGGTCAGCTCGTCAGCACTAAAATTCAAGTCATGTCATTATACCCAGCCTTACCAGGCAGCCAGGCTTCAATATCTTGTCATCGATGAGGATCGCTTAATAACCTAAGCGTTTCATTTCTTCTCGATACCACGCTGCTGATAAATTTTCAGTACGCCTTTCGACTATGAAGCAATTTGCCTCGCTTCAGTCAGAGGCAAAAAAAAAAAGCCATATCAAAGGGTTCTTTCGTGTGGGATGACTCGTCGTTTTACAGAAGGCAGACGTATGTACCTATTGGCATAAAGTAGGAAGATGACGATGACGATAATATTGCTTGGGAACCGGAATAGCAGGCCAGATTAAGGTCGAATCTGGTGGAGAAGCCCGAGCCAAGGCGCCTGAGCGCTGCAGCTGGGCAGCTGGGGTAGCAGCCGATAATATTAATAGGCAGAAACCCCTGTAAATGACGAGAATCTGCGTTGCTATTCGACCATCAGCTACGACGAAGCCCCAATGAAAAATGACAGGCGTTAGCAGTACCTAGCTGAGCGCAGGAAATATTGTTTACAGTAGTGTAAAATCCATGTCAACCAACTATTCATATTTCCATATGAATGAGGCTCCAGCCTGTCGCGATGGACGTGATGATCTTTCCCGCTTCCTACTTGAAGCAGAAACATCTGGTCCCCATGCCGACAGATTGAGTGACTGTTGAAAATCGCGACCTTCAAAATATCAGCTCTCAATAATTGAGTACCTAAGCTTAGAAAGACAGCAACGATGGCTCTGCCGTCTGTCCCGTTCACAACTCAAGTCCTGAGGTCTTGGGCCGGAAATCAACAAACAGACTACGCCGATCTCCTTCCAGCAACTCATCGCACAAAAGACGATCATATCGATGTTCCTAGACCAGACACAAACTTCTTGAAACGAGAATTGCTTGTTAGAAGATTAAACGATGTCCAAGATTGGCTTTGGATTTGCGGTAGGCCTATGCCACCTCGACCATTACGGTATGTCACATCCAGATTTGAAGCCCACCATTCTAGTCGCTATTAACTCAATAATTCAATGAATGCTGACCGGCGATTAGTGAGTCTTTTGCCTCTTCTTCAGCCCCGATCCCTCTATAAGCCCCCGCCATGGAAGGCGTCCAGTGGGGTAAAACAACTGAGACATGCGCCAAAAGTAGAACTTTAGGTATTCAAGCGCTGCAGAAGAGACACTAACCAAGCCCTAGATCACCAGGTCCTCATCTCGAGAGACGTTGCCATCACCGAAGACCCAGAACTCCATCTCGTATGGTCGAAAAACCGCATATTCCTAAAACCCATCCCGCGCTACCTCTTCAGCCCAGAATTTTGGAACACCTACATCCAAGACAACGAGCTCAAGAAATGCGCGCGAGGTTTCCTGTTCTCGTACACCGCGCTCATCATGTACGAGAGCGACTTCAGGCTGGCAAGGGATAGGGGGCTGCTACCGCTAGAACTTAAATGGGGAAATTGGAAAGTATTCGCGAAGGAGATACTGAAGAACCACCAGTACGATTCGATAAACCCGAGGTACTGGTACGGCGAGCTCCGGCTGAGCCGGTTGAATAAGGTGTACCGGGTACGGCAAGGATTCGTCCTGCGCGGGTACTCCAAGGTCGCGTCTCACGCGGACTACGCCGATCTCATACGCGACAATTTCGCCGCCCTTGCGACGATACTAGGTTACGTAGTCATCGTCCTCACGGCGATGCAGGTCGGCTTCGGCGTAAATAGGCTCAAGGACGACGACACGTTCCAGAATGCGAGCTACGGGTTCACGGTATTTTCCATCATAGCGCCGCTGGTGGCGAGCATGGGCATCGCGTTGTTGGTGGTAGTCATGTTTGTCAGTAACTGGGTCGTCACAAAGAACTATGAGAAGAAGAGGTTCGGCGTTATGAACGTGGAGCCATTTTGGAGAGCGCCGGGGGGGACGTTCTCGACCGTCAAGAGTAATCGAACAAACCCGAGCGATCAAAACGTCTGAGCGATGGGGAAATTAGATGCTGTGTAGGTCCCCGAATCAAGGGTGCGGCTGCATAGTCGCAAATGATCACAGAAATTCTTGTCATTTATCGAAATATTAGCTAGGTAAACTACACCAACACCGTACCGGCTGGATCGGCTCGTGATACTCCCCTGCGACTAGACGCGACAAGACAAACGATGAGGTGAACGGTATCAGGCATACTTGGAGTCTGAGATACTAAGGATGCTTGAGAGCATAGGGCTAGCTGAACGCGTACTTTAATAAGATTACCCAAGGGAGTAGATCTCATTATACTATATTGCTCAGCATCAGCCCTTACTTTCTTGTAGGCCTACGATGCGCCAACAACCACGAACCCTGCCGATTTTGGTCAGATCTCACCGATTTTGAAGAATCGCAAATTACATCTGCGGTGATTCATGCAGTGCCTTCCCAACTTACCATGTGTGTTGGATCTCTCATCCCAGGCAGCTAGGAAATGGTGAACCTTTAGACAAAAGAACGGATGAACTCATAAACGGGTGGACGGATGGACGGCGATGACATTACGAGTATAAATACCAGATGGAACTTCAACTTCTTACCTGCTCTGTTCCTCCTCATCACACATAATATCAGCTTCATCATAATATTATTGATATTACTGGGTTTAACTCCAACTTAGTCATTCATTCATTCATTCATTCGTTTGATCGTCAAAATGCAACCACTCGTTCTCCTCGTACTTCCGCTCTTCGCTCTCGCAGCGCCGTCTCCTCAAGGACAGCTGGAGAGCCGCTCCACGCCTATCAAGCCCAACCCGCCCGGCAGTTTTGTTGCCACGGGCAAGGACGAAGAAACCATTGGCTATTCCAGGTTAGAAGATACAATGAAGGCAGTCGGTGTTGACGGCAAGAGTGAGGCAACATGTACCGACTGTTCCCAATTGCAAGACAATATTGTCAACCGCCATGGAATTTGGCACTGTAGGTTAATCAGTTGTTCACATCCTTTCCAGCACTGACGAAATATATGTACCTAGTGACCGGCCAAACCAACCTTCACGACGATAACGATTGGATCTTCCTAGGATCACACGGGACATGCACTCTACTCGTCAAGAACACCGCACCTACCACGGTTGGGACCGGAGATGCGGCACAGTACTTGTCGGATGTCTATGTCGCGGCCTGCAGCAAAGACGGAAATGCCAAGTATGAAGCCAGGCACCAGGTCACCGATCCCTCGGGTGTCAGAATCGACTTCTTCATTCGGGGCACGAGTGGATTAGATCTCAGCCGTGTGAATCACTAAGTCGGAGGTCAAGACTCTGGGATTCTAACAGAATTCCAACACGCAGCGATACCTGACCCTGTTCGCTTCTCTTTCTACCTATCCAATTCGTTACGAGATACTTTCTGAGAGTTTGACGGGGCTACGAGGCGAGGAAGCGTTCGTCGCATTTTATATTTCGACACTGTCTACCTAGTACCTAGGTCTTATGTAGACTCAATATTTTACCAATGCGGGAGTTGTTGACAATGATAAACTAGATGCTACCAAACATTAGGCATCTTTCATTTCGTGTACCGGTGTCCTTCAGACGAATTTCTCAACTGCAGTATATACAAGTTCCGCAATATTTTCAACCGTCACCAACTCAAAATCGTGAATAAGGAAGCCTAATTAACGTAAGTAACATACCAAAGATAGAAGGTAACGATCAATAATGTGTAAGTGTGTATGTGTATGTGGGTAACTAAGAACTCACCATTTTCCTCGCAGCGTGATGTTGACCCAGGTAGTCCCATCGCCATCAACCTCCTTCTCGACCTTTGACGAGAACGCGATGGCGCTCATGATGCCGTCGCCGAACTTCTCGTTGATCACCGCCTTAAAAGCGTACCCGTAGTTCTGCACGATCTCGTACAATCGGTACACGAGGGGTTCCTTGGGCGGCATCGGCCCGGCTAGTCCTCGGTTAGGGATGCTCGTGATGGACGACGCCTCTAGGGTCTCCTTGGTGACGCGGAGGATCTTCGACAGCTTGTCGACATCTTCAGGGGACGCTTGGGCCTGGCCAAGGAATATGGCCGCGACAGCGACTTCGCTGCGACCTAATTCTTGTGCGATCTGCTCAAATGTGATTTTGTTTAGGGTCTTCTGGGCGAAGAGAAGCTTGGAGTAAGCGGGTAGATTCTCGGCTATCGTCGCCTTACGTGCTCGTTAGTACCCATATCTACCTAAATTTAGAGGGGATCGTGAGCGCTCACATCGAGAGTAGCGAGGTTTTGAGTCGACATCTTGACGCTAAATTTCCGATGTTCCTTCTTGATAAGATTGCGGTGGGTGATATAGGTCTAATATTTGGCAACCAATATCCGGGAGAGAGAAAGCTAACTATTTATGAGCGGGCGAGGAGCTTGCCGAGACCAGCGCGTTAGGTAATGAATACCGGTTGAACAAACGACCCCGCGCAGGGGCTTGGGGCTTGGAGCTTAGCTCTACACGCCGTCTTGAGCGTATAATGCCCCCCCCAATCTCGGCACGGGGATAAGCCGGGATCTCGGTGTCTCAGTCATCGCGGCATCCCGCTGATAATAAATACGCCGACTCTGCGTCTCCGAATCTCGTGCAAAGACCGCTTCGTTTATATCCGGTCGTAAGCGGGGCCGGAGTCTTCTTGGTTGGTGCTGACTAAGTCCGAGAGTACACGACTATTTGCGGCGCTTATCATGGCTATGAGAGCTTTCACCGGTGCCCGCGCCAATCTTGGGTACCTACCAATAAGTTTTTTTTCGATCTGTTCTGTCGGCGTAGATTCCTATACCCCCAAATATTATTTAAGAGTGATGTCACTGTTTCCTGGCTAGTATGAGATGAGATGTGGATCGCGACGAGGAATTTCGAAGGTATTATCTAGATTCTAAGTTACCCCTATTCTTACTACGATTCCATGATAGTTTTTCCTATTATATCTGAATTCCCAAGGTAGGTAAATAGTTGTTGACGAATCATTACCTATTCTATATTGATCATGTACCTACCATTACTTTCAATATCTGACTCTCAAATGTTGGCCTATTATCTCGTGAGGTCCCCACCAAGATACACCTTGTTGGTTGCGCATAGGTAGTATTAGGGGAGCGCCTCACCCCGTCCCCGTCCAGAGGTCAAGCTCTCTCAGATAGATGGAACCCACCAATGCCAACCCGAGGCTGTTTCTGTCGTTGCTTGATATTTCGAATAGACTGTCTTTGTTCTCGGTAGAATATACGCAGTAACCTTTTTCCCCTGAAAAAGGAATCGCGCATCGTATGCGTCTTTGTTCTTACCGAAAACAACTGCTCTTCATTGTGTAACGTGTGGTAGAAGTCTTTAGTTCATCGACGATGGAGTGTGAGTTGATACTTATCGCGAGTCTGTAGTTCTAAACCCCTCACCTCTACATGCCCAATGTTTAATACACGCTTGTCATGTTACCCTAGAAGTGCCCTGTATATACGTAGCAGCCTCTCCATCGACGGCTATCATGGCTGCGCCGTTGCGTAAGTAAAATCGGCACCTACCTGATATGCGTTAGGAGACAGTAATAACTCTGGCACGTTTAGTCCAGCCATTCGTGCGCCCGCAAGAGCCAGAGGTAAATGAGACATTCTACGATGCTCAAGCTGCGTACCGCTATGTTCGAACCTTCTTCCACCACAATGCGAGAGGGGCAAGATTTCAAAGGGTCGCGGGATTCGGTGCTTCGGGAATTGTAACTGTATGGGAGCGATGGGATGAGGAGAATTTGCAACCCAAGCCCAATTTCGCAGTGAAGATACCGGTCCAAATATACGACCCCTTCTTCCGCGCGGAGATGAGTTGGATGGCGGTATGTTTCCTCCAACAACACCCCTTTAGAGAATGGATGGCTAAAGGTTATATTTACCTAGGTGACCTTTAAGAGCAGCGAACATTTCATTCAGCTCATTAAGCTTCCTCCCCGTAACCTACACAAGGGGAAATATAACAATTACAATGCCTTAGATGACGAGTCCCGCGCTATAATGGTAATGGAATATCTCGAGTTAGGCACACTTCAAGACCTTTTATATCGCATAAACGAGTCTGCCAGAGAAAATCGCCGCCTCGGATTCCACCAAAAAAAGCTCGAGTTCATACCGCACCGAATATCATGGAGAATGTTTCTTTGCCGTAGGGCGCCATACCTAGAAATATGATTAGCCAGTTCGCTAATGGATCTCCCATAATGTTAGTTACTAGGATGTGTATAGGGATGGGTTATCCGCGGCCGGCGGACCATGGCTTTAATACCATTCATAGGGAGGAGTGTCCGGACTGTACCGAAGACGGTGAAAACTGGGAGCCGCCTAGTCAAATCATGCATTTGGATATGCATCCCCAGAACAGTATTATCCCACGTGTGAGCGTAGGAGTTCCTTTGCTAACTTCTCACAATATTCCTGGAAAAGGATGTATCGGACACTGAGCATGGGTACGCGCCACGGCTCAAGGTTAGCTTCTATCATGGCCTCGACGTCGAATTCGGTTATTCGCTAATGACGAGTCCAGTTGGGTGATTTCGGAGTGGCTACGGAGTGGGATGATGAGGCAAGTCCTGTTTTGTCCTGGTTTTTTATCCTGACACAGGTTTCGTTATTTCGGTGCTCGAAGTCTCGTCTCTAGTACTGCTCCTGTATTGTGAGCTGTAGAACTGACCCGAAAGAGAAGTTGCTAACTGTTTTGATGAACTATAGTGGAATGACGAACAGTATGCTATACAACAAGTTATAGGTCCTTGAACATCCAATCGAAATGTGTCTGATAGTCCACTTTAGGAAGTTCGAATCCACCAGGGTTGGAAAAGTAGGATACCAAGCACCTGTGAGCCACCTGAGCCATTTCCACTACGCAGTCAGCAAAGACGGACGTGCTAAATAGGCACCTATAAAAATAGGAACAACGCGACAATCGCAATTACGAGCCAGACGCGTTAGGGAATCACACCAATATATGGAGTATCGGACTCGTACGCCTGCCTAACCTCCAAACCGTGTTAATGAGGACAAATACTAACCGTATTCGTAGCTCATGTTTAACACGTTGACGATGTATTACACGGAAGACCCAGAGTGGCAGCCGCGAGTATGCGAAATACGGATGCCCGGTGGTGAATTGCTGCCAATGCTTACGTGGGTGCCCTTCCTGGTTGGCGATCTAGTTTACCCCGAGTTTCAAAAGTACGATTTAGATCTCCGCATGTTATTAGCCCGGTGCATGGCAGATAGTAAGGATGATCGGCCGGGCTTAGATGAACTGGTCGCCATTATCCAGGACAATATAAGAAGCGGGGACGAAGCTGCGGTCCGGCTGCAGGCCGAATGGGAAGAAGAATTGCGTAGAAATCCGGATTGGAAACCACCCGGCGTGGATGTGACCCAACCACCTGAAGTCGAGTCCGACAATTTGTTGAGGAGGTGGCGTCGAGAGTATCTTGATGAACCAGAAAAGAGGAAGGATCTATATGCGGCATTGTGGGATGAGCCGGATTCGCTTGACCGACTGGCTTAGAATGTTGGGGATAGGACAAGATGCATATCAAGATCACATGGCGTGAGGCTTTTGGCTTCTTGTTATTCGCTATTCGGAATTAAGTCGTATGTGCAGGCGTAAACTCCGTTGACACGTTCCGCCCTCTATGAATTGAATGTTACAGTTCAAAGAGTTTCAATACTGATTTTTTTTTCGTGTGAATGGAAAAAAATAATCATATTTCTAGCAAAGGATTGGAGGAAGTATGGGAGCAAAAGCGAGGTTGTAAAATCGAAGTTGAGTTTTGAACTTTGTACTTTGTAAATAGGGGGGGAATATTGAACCTTAAAAATGATCGGGATCGGGACTGCCAGAGTCCATCTAATCTAATCGATAAGATAAATGCGGGGCATGAGTAAGAACCATTTCGTACCTCTCTATGCTGTACTTCGTACACACCCTTTTAACTGGGGGCCGTACTAAGGAACTGACGCAATCAACTTTGTTTCATTTCAACATCATCCACCACAAACATGAAGCGAACATTAACAAGTTTATAATTTATAAATGATGCTTAAGATCTTAGTTGTAAGACCAATTCTGATATAGTATACATCTGGATGCTTACCAAACAGAGAATAAGGACCTAATAGTTGAATCAAGTTCATCTTGACTTAAGTCTTACTGTTCTTTGTCTCGGCCATGAACGGGTTCGCGGGCGCTGATGAGTCGCACGACATAAACGAAGATCAGCATAGTCAATATAGTCAATACGATGACCACTATTCAAGCACAAGCGACGATGACAACAAAGCTCTTGAGGTATGTTATATAGCTGATTTCAACTATGTATTGTATCTAATGCTAAATCTCCAATTGAGTAGGTCACTTTTGATCCGTCGAGCCCATACCGGCGCAAAAGCTCCCTAATATATAGCGAAGCGGACCCCCCCAAACTAGCCGCGGGCAAAGCAAAAGTTGCCACCACTCAGTGTTTGGTTCACCAATTTCTCGAGGAGTATAGAAATGAAAGGCGTAAAAATGCCAACCAAACACAAAACGGTCATGCACCTGAAAATCTCACTAATCAAGTTGACCTGGATTCATTTGTTGAACCCAAGGGTATAGCTGCTGGTCCGAAATCAAACTGGTCTTCCAGAGACATAGATAGCGATGCCAGCACAGAGACGGGGCAACCCGATCAAGAGTCGTGGAAGAAAGCTAGACTTAGCTTAGACCATAACGAAGGTCTCAATAGCCGGATACTCACAAAGAAACAATTGACCGATATGGCCTGGGGAGTCCGGGAACTAAGCCGAAGACTAGGAAGCATACGGCTCAAGTTTCAAGTTAGGAGTGTTTTTCTCCTGACCAAAGTTTACGACCGTGAATTAATACCAAAAACGAGACTGGTAGCGAAATGGCTACTGAGCAAGGCTAGGGGTGTTCGATATACCGTCTATGTGGAAGAGAGCCTAAAAGGCAATGACGATTTCGACGCGCCTGGCTTAGTGGAAGAGCTAGTCCAGGAATACCGCGACTCTCCCGCTATAGACCCTGGTTTTGCGAGAAAAGGACTGGCAAGTCGATTACGATTTTGGAACGAAAAGATGTGTCGCAAGCGCCCGCACACGTTCGATTTCGTTATCACCCTTGGAGGCGACGGGACGGTCCTTTACACCAGCTGGTTGTTTCAGCGAATAGTACCTCCTGTTCTTAGTTTTTCGCTAGGAAGTCTCGGCTTCCTCACTAAATTCGAATTCGACGACTACGAAGAGATCTTGTCTACAGCATTCAGGGACGGCGTAACCGTGAGCCTGCGCCTGCGATTTGAGGGTACAGTCATGCGAAGCCAAAGGAAGACAAACCAACTAACCCACAACGAGTACACGGATGAGCAGGGAAAGCGTCGCAAACGCGACCTGATAGAAGAGCTCATCGGCGAGGAGCGCGACGACGAGCACACTCACAAGCCGGACGGGACGTTCGAGATCCTCAACGAAATCGTCGTAGACCGAGGACCAAACCCAAGTAAGCTGCCCCCAAGCACAGATCCCCGCAGAAACGAACTTTGAAAAAACTAACAGCGAATAGCAATGTCCTACACGGAAATATTCGGCGACGACGAGCACTTCACCTCCGTGCTCGCGGACGGGGTCTGCGTGTCCACGCCCACGGGGTCCACGGCATACAACCTGGCGGCGGGGGGCTCGCTCTGCCACCCCGACAACCCCGTCATGCTCGTGACCTCCATCTGCGCGCACACGTTATCTTTCCGCCCCATCATCCTCCCCGACACGATCGTCCTCCGCATCGGCGTGCCGTACGACGCGCGCACGAACAGCTGGGCCAGCTTCGACGGCCGCGAACGCGTCGAGCTCATGCCCGGCGACTACGTCACCATTAGCGCCAGCCGCTTCCCGTTTGCCAGCGTGCAACCGCAGGGTCGCAGGAGCGAGGACTGGGTGAAGTGTATCAGCGCGAAGCTGGGCTGGAATACGCGACAGAAGCAGAAGAATGAGGGGTTTAATCCGTGGAATAAAGGATAAGGTGGGAATCAGGTAGAGGTCCACTTCCATGTTAGGGTCGGGTTAGCGTTGTGTTTTCGAGATCCTAGTTCGAGTAGAGGGTCGGCTAGATCGGTTGGCGTCGAATAGTAAAGACAACCTACCTATGCTATGGATCCGTATGAGATGCTATGGTGGTGCCCAGACAAAGTAGCTTTCTCACACGGCAGCATGCTATGCTATGATGCTAGAAGGTCATGATCAGTATAGGAAATGAAGTTTTTAGTCAAAAAATTGCTATGTGCCTTTGCTCGTCTGTGCGGTGAACCTCACTTCGACTTGTTTCGTCGAGTCTCACTCCCTACCATTACTTAATATCGTATCACTAATTCAGCGCGCCAAGTCGCACACACACACACATCTAAGTACAAAAGTGCCCGAGTAGGAATGTCTAACTTGTTTCGTCTTTCCCAGACCTCGAATTCGGCAAGCCAAGACAGCGTGGGTCTCACTTACTTCAATGTGGGATATGCATGCATGCACGCAAGCAATCCACACTTGGCGTAGGAATCGGTTCGGCAGTTACTGGTCCCAGAGCGCCGGGGCATTTTGTCGTGGTGAGGCTCTTGGCGATGCTTGCCCTTTGGCGGCTTGGCCCTGTCGCAGCGCTGCGCGGGACGCGCGTTGAAACGCTCGGGGCTTCCCATGGATATGGATGGGTATGGGGGGGGGGTACGTGTGCGTCTGCCGGGACGAAAATTCGCGCACCGGATCTAGCATTAAGCTGGAATTATGGTAATTAGTAGGTTAGTTGTTGCCTTGGGATGCGTGATGTATACAAGTGAGAGAGAGGTTTGAAATCGATGAGTTCTTGTGATGATTTGATGAGTTTCATCACAACAACTCAATATTTGAAGCTACATAAGCATAACGCAATGCCTGTAACATTTCCGAAGTCACCAATTGTAAAAATAAGACTGAAGGTTTCGTCCGGTCTCAGCCCGAAATAAACAGGCCGGTCGTTGGAATTGTTTATACTACTGACTACCATAGATTTTTACAAGCCCAAGCAATCGCTCCAAGAGGGATCACCTCGGCCATCAGATGCTAAGGAAATATATGCCGCGCGTAACATGTGAATAAATCGTCCTAACCGTCAGTCCCCCGCCCCTGTAAACTCCCGAAATGGTATCAAAAAAACAACGATGATGAAAAATGCCCTTTTTAGTACAGAAAGCAGATAGAGTGAGATACTAGGCCATAAAGTAATAATTGTCGATATTCGACGATTGCTCTTTGATCTTTTCTTTTCTCGGCTTTCCCTTTTTACGCTTGCGTCTCTTCTGGGGTGGCATCATCGTCATCGGCGTC
Organism: Rostrohypoxylon terebratum; assembly: GCA_022497145.1. Classification (NCBI taxonomy): domain Eukaryota; kingdom Fungi; phylum Ascomycota; class Sordariomycetes; order Xylariales; family Hypoxylaceae; genus Rostrohypoxylon; species Rostrohypoxylon terebratum. The sequence goes on along the minus strand of MU385881.1, from coordinate 193,380 downwards.
TTCCGTCTCGACAAAGGTCATCGTAAACCCTTGGCTGTCGTCGACGTTCAGGTTGATGGAGTCAATGACTTCGTTTGAGGATGGTGCGCTTTGTCGCTTGGCCATCGCTGGGAGTTTTGCGACGGGGAGGGACTCCACGGAACGAGTTTCGAATCCACTAGATGTCTGGATAGCTTTCAGAACGGTGTTAGTTAGTATGCTGCGTAGTAAAAGTGTAGGGGCCATAGAAGGAAGTTACTCACTAGCAGGAACACCACGCTTGACGTACATGCGCGTGACCTTAGTTCGGCGGCGAGGCTGCGAAGAAGCGGAAGACTCATCACGCTTGGCAGCAGCTCGGGCTCTCCCACCAACGGTACCGCCGTTGTTGTCGACGGTAATACCGACGCCAGAACCACCCTCACCAGTACCAAGCTGGATTAGAGGACCCTTGGTCAGGGCCGCCTCGGCGAACGTAAGAGCTCGGTCGAAGCCGGCCAAGTCACGCTTGGCCTTGGGGGCCTCATCCTCACGGGGAGCTATCTCCTTACCCATGCCCTGGAGACCAGATATTTGGGCAGCTAATGAGACATTAGTATGTGGTTTTTTTTATAAAGGCGTGTTGTTGGCTATTTACCTTGTTGTTGTAGGTTGGGGTCCAGAGTAGTAGAGACAGCAGCGGAGGATTCAGCGGGAGCCTCAGAGGTCTTAGAGGCGGCAGGGGTATCTGCAGCGGCAGCAACGTTATTGTTTTCAGCGGCTACGACGGTATCCTCGGCAGCGGGAGTTGTGGCGGCGGCGGCATTGTTAGTACCGGCAGCAGGCACAGCAGCGGCATTGTTTCTATTGGCAGTTCCAGTCGCGGCGTTGACTGCGGCACCTTCTAACGCGTTCATCAAGTTCGTTACATCTTGGCCCCCGCCGAATGAAATCTCACCATCACCGACTACCCTATATATGGATTAGATATCTTGAAAAAGCTGTATATCCGCACAGATCATAACGTACAATGCGGGGGAGTATGCGCCAAGGTTGATGTTCAAAGGAAGGGCGTTGACGCTAGCTAAGAAGCCGGCAACGGCAATCATTCGATAGCTAACCATCTTGGCTGACTTGCGTATCTTGGCTTATTGCTTGGAGTATAAAATAGGCGAGAATAAATATTACAGTAGTATAAAACGACCAGCGGCGACCAGCGGAAGAAGCGAACACAGATTAGCTGTCGGAAAAGAAAAATAGGAAGAGACCGGAAACGAAGACTTTAGGACGATGACTTGAGCACAGCTGAGTGATCCCAAAACTTCATAATCGGGGCCGGCGACGACCTTCATATACGCCGAAGACTAGACATCCCAGATGACCGGATGTTCCCAATGATCGAGTCGGGACCTCGAAAGCCAAGTAGCCAAGGCAGATGGACGACATGGGATATCATGGGATATCATGGGATATCCACTCCCCTTCGATGCCAAGGTGTTTCTCCTTGGACGTACATGTTAAAAATATCTCGAATCAAGGTGTCTGGTGTATCACGTAGGCGGAGAGATCTCTCTCTCGCGGGTCTACTCCAGCTCGTTCCCCATTGGAAGCAGGGTCTAAACGACGTTATCAGTGCTTGAAACGGAGGTGGACGACCGGGATAGGAATAAACAAAATCACGGATGCAGCTATGATCCGTTCTAAGTACGTCCAAGTACGTGACAGCGAGGCACTTGGCTGAACCTGCCAAGTGCCGTAAGTTAGTCAATGCGACAGCTTAGAGAGAGTTGCGTAGGCGCAAGAAGCAAAAGGCGATTGTGTGAGAGGAGTATCAATCTAGGGCGGATCAGTCAGTCTTGAGACCTGCCAAGCGACCAGGGTAACATTCTCCCCACGCCTAGCACACACAAGCTTGCCCAGAAATAACAAGCTTCGTCGCCCAGCAATTCTCTGATTCGCCCGTCTTGTAAAATCCATTGGCGATCTAGATTAGGTCTGCAGGGTCTCGAGGCTCTTTGCGTCGAGGACGAACTTGACTAACACAGCCAAGGCTGCGCGAGAGGCACTCTTTTGAGATGAGCGCCATTGGACCTTGAAAATTCAAGAGGCTGTCACTCGTAAGCATCGCAAGCATCGCGGTAACTCGTTTCGGGACGTGACCAGATCAATCATAGTGATCCGATAGTGATTATTAGGTATGAATCTTGTAAAGACAGCTTCGTGCTCAAAAACAGTTGGGAAAACACCTAGTTAGTTTCATCAAAGATGCGATATTAGACTAGCATTACGAGCTGAAATGAAGCCTGTAAAACATAGGTAGTATCGTTGACTATAAGTCGTAGATCATACAAAATGCACCTATTTCTGGATATTTAGCAGTGGTTCGTAAAATGTACTGTCTCAACGAGTTGCTGCAAATCAGCGCAGGCTGTCAAGAGCTGATAGCGTCGTGAGATGCTATTCATAGTACCGGAGGTTTGGATGAAAGAGTAGATCACGGGCTGGGTCAGAGAACCAAACTTACAGAGATTTCCAAGAAAATGGAGATCTGAGAAAATTGAACTTGATTCATATCAAGCAAAATTGCCAAGTCAAGTCAAGACCGGATCTCTCTCACACTATCCCTAGCCGGATCGGGAGTCGTCGATGAAGCAAAGCCAAGCTTCACGAACGGAAACGAGTTCTTTTTCTTGGCCATTTATAGCACATTAGGCACATCACCACGTGCGCGTCGTTCTTCCTTTCTAGAAGATTGATTGACGAGGCATGTCTCACATCTTCTTAAGTATTGGTAATTATGTTATGATCGAAGTCTTCCAAGGTTATAAGAAAAGGTGAGAAAAGTGAGAATCGTGGAGAGGAAGATGAAGAATTTCCACTTTTTACCAAATCCGAGATGAATTGGAGACTGCGGGGAATTGGGGTAACTTGAAAGTTGAGACTTAGTCAGCACAGTGTCACACGGCTTTCATACAGTAATCGGGTGCCCAGCCATCTTCGTCGACTCAACTCAACTCAACTCAACTCAACTCCATTGAACCACCAACTCAATTACGTATTGGGCTTCACAAATCTAGCTTGTGAGTTGCTAGCACTCATAAGAAGATTGGAAGATTGATGATAATACATAATACCAGTCCTTCGCTTGGAATCCAACCCTAATGTGGTTAAGTTGATTGAAGCCTTCAAGGTTAGCTTCTCGACGCCGCTCCGAGGCACAGCAGTGATTGGACAATTGTTTACAGGTGCGTTACACGCGCAAACCGCCAATCCTGTTCAGCTTCCTTCGGTTGCGTATCTTTCTCCATCGGTAGCTGCCTATCAATTTTCGAAGAAGCAAGCCATCGGCGCTATCGGTACCTACTTAGGTCCTAGTACCTATTATATTGCTTCTTTCAGTTGAAACACCCAGGCACACCATCGTACTTATTCAAACAGACAGAACAGCCAGACCTTCTCAATGTGCTTCATCCAACTCCCCGATCGTTTTCTCGTGAGCAATTAAAGTAGTGAACAAATCAAAACAAATGTCTCCTTTCCCTGACGAGAAGCAACATAATAAACATCGGCCTGATGTCCGAACACCGCCAAGGAATCGGAAATGGGGCTGGGCACGTATGGGAATTGGGTTGTTTGCTATTGTATCTGGCGTGGGAGTTATCAGCCATTCTAGGCATGGCCACATCAATTATGGCTTTCATTTTCCGGGTTCGAGGTATCAGGCGCCGTCGTCGTCAAAGACTCCAGTGCCGTCGGAAGCTTCAGCAGGATGGACTGAATGGTCAGACGTAAGCTCTCTTATGAAATCGCGTAATAAAAGCGCAGTCGATGTTCGATGTTCGATGTTGACATTGTTATCGCCTCCCCCAATAGATTGAACCAAGCGAGAAGCTTGTCTGGCAGCCATGCTTCCAAATCTACGGCCCTGGCTTCCAGTGCGCTCGATTGACCGTGCCTATGGACTACCACAGACCGCTGAATGAGTCAGCAGACCATCCGAAGGTCCACCTAGCCCTGGTCCTGAAACCCGGTATCAACCGTACCGAAGATCCCTCGTCCTTCGGGGAGTCCCCTTTGCTTATCAACCCCGGTGGCCCCGGAGGCAGTGGAGCTAACTTTGCACTGACGTCTGCTGGATTACTCCAGGGAATCGTTGGCCTAGATCGCGACGTTATTGGCTTCGATCCCCGGGGTGTTGGAGCCACGACGCCGAAGGCTGATTGTTTCGCGGCACCTGACGACCCTCAGGGTCTCGATGGGCGTAATGTCGCCTATATGCAGCGGTTAGGTTGGCTGACCTCTGGTCATGATGTCGGACTTGTCAATTCCAGCAATGTTGCGCTTGGCAAACTCAATGCCCGATCAAAGGCGATGACCAAGTTATGTAAGCGAGTAGATGACCTTTACGGCGACAACAGCATTTTCCGATATTCGAACACTCCCAACGTTGCACGGGATATGCTATCTATCGTTCATGCTTGGGATGAGTGGCGATCAGTTCCCGACGTCAAACCCGCCAAGTCAACCCAGAAACCGGAAAACGTAGATGAGCAGACTGTTACTAAATCAGAACCTCAAGACAGCACGCAAGGCAAATTGGTGTATTGGGGCTTTTCTTACGGGACTTTACTTGGGGCCACTTTCGCCTCTATGTTTCCGGACAAAGTTGGTCGAGTCATCCTCGATGGTGTCGTCGACTTTGATCACTATGTCAGCCCCATGTTAGATAATGCGATATTCGATAGCGACGCGATATGGAACAAATTCTTCGATTACTGTGCCGAAGCCGGAGATCGTTGCCCGTTCTACCAGTTCGGAGACACGCCCGAAGATATCAAAATACGCGTCGACAAATTAATGAACTGGCTGGAAAAGGAGCCCGCAATCGTTTTGCCTTATCGGGTAAACGTACCCATCTTGGTTACCGCCAGCGATATCAAGACGCTCATATTCTCGGGTCTTTATTCGCCAATTGCCTCATTCCCCACCATCGCTATGCATCTGAAGGCCATCCTCGACGACAAGCTAGATCTCATTATACCCAGCCCAGCACCGACGATACTTTGCCATAACCTTACCCTACCTCAATGGCCAGACGATGCTCAGAAAGTTATCGGGTGCAGTGACAAACGATACAAGGTATGCCATTTCATGAATTGCGTTCACGCCGCCTTCAATATCAGTACTAATAATATATAATAGCTCAACGAGGATCTCGATGGTCTACAGGCGCGTTTCGAGGCGATGGCCAACTTTTCATCTTTCGCCGACGTCGTGAGTAATTTGAATTTCTTATTTCAACACTCAAGAAACACTCTAATTGCTATAGTGGATGAATGTCGGCTTCAACTTGCCTTGCAACGGATGGGAGATCGAAACGAAAGACCCTCCGATGAGGTGGGACGACCATCCAGTTCACAAGCAAGCACCTATCGACACTAGTTTCCCGGTTCTCTTCATGTCTAACCATTTTGATCCCGTTACGCCTCTACGATCTGCTCTAAAGATGACGCGCAAGTTCTCGGGAGCTGGCATCATCGAACAATTTGCAGAGGGTCACTGTACCATAGCATGCGTCTCGCTCTGCGTGATCGGCCATGTCCAGGCATACTTGAACAAAGGGATAGTACCTCCCGCACCCAAGTTTGCATCGAGTGACGAGGGAGAATGGACGACCTGCACATGCGACGAGAAGCCCTGGAAGTCGCTTAACAACCAGATCATGGTTCCGCAACCAGACGGTCATGCTCTAGTAGAAACTGTAGACTGGAAAGATGACCTCCTGGAAGGTGTGACAGCCGAAGAGACAAACGTCATGAAAGCCTACAGCGGTCTACGAAACAATTTTGCCGAGTTTATAACGTCTCAGCAGAGATTCGAATATCGCAACCCCCTTCAATATCAATGGACGAGTAGCTCTCTAGGTGAGGCTCAGCATACGTGCAGCAAACCATAAGAGGACGTCTTGAAGTGTGAGTAAATTGCGGAGGAATTGAGACAAGCAAGCATTATAGGATAGGAGCATATCCACAAGACTCCGCGATGGAGTATTGCGGATTACGGTATTAGCATAGCTAGAACGCTTAAATGTATATTTTCTTTTCCGAGAAATTCTTTCAGTTGACATTCCCTTCGATAGCTACTAGGTACCTAGCATAATAACTATGAAACAGACGATAGGTTTATGCAGGAAATAGCAAAGCATTTGTTATCTTTCTTGTATACTAGAGTATACTGAGTATTCAGCAAGTACCGTCTATAGAGTCTCGGCGATGCTGTCAGACGCCCCGGTCCCCGTGCTACACTACAGTTATGTAGGTACACATGCGACTCGGTTTGGGATGGCTTCGCAATCTTTGCTATCCCCGGAATTGGAGACAACCGTTTGCAAACTTCGTACGCCAACCACGAATCGTCAAGTAATAAGCCATTCAAGGACACGCCTACTTCTACGTCGTGTTATATAACAAATGACCGCCTAGAAGGAGAGACATGCGTCGATGACGTTTTCCGTAAACTCGATCCTCCAGTCACTTCCTGAATTGCACGGCACATTAGATCGGATGCATGTGACGATTACCGATCTACGCCGCATCACAATCTCATCGCAATCGCGGAGCCATCCATCGATTACGGCGCACGCGACGAGGAGAACAAGAAATCCGACGGCTACCCCGCCTCTGCGATGCGGCCGCTCAGCCGCTCCAATCCATCACCTCTACAGCGGGTTGTCCCCTAGATCATGTAAGGGCTACGCACTGTAGGTACCTACATATGATTCGCGTGCGCCGTGATGTCGCCTCAGTAGCACACTTGATACTCTCGTTTAATGCCTCTCTATATCAGGCGCAAGATACTGCAATAGACGCTATACTAAATTCCCACGAACCCATCACATTCGATCGAAATGAAACAAGGGAAACCGCCCGATCGTTCCTCAGAACACGCAAGTCTAGCTCTGCGTGGTCAGTAGTCCCTTGAGATTCGAAGGTCAGAGCAAGAACGTGCAGCGCAAGCGAGCTGCAGGTTGGGTGCGCGATGCGGTCCCCGTCGCATCACCCACCCATGCATGTGTTGGTTCCATTCTCCTGGTATCCGTCGAACCACTCCCCAAGACGGGGATGGTTCAAGAAATAGCACCGGTGAGTAACGAGACTATAAGAGAGCTACAATGCGATTACATATATCACAATACAATACCCATCGTTCTTCAATATTCCCGCCGGACTACGTTGGGCGGGTAATATGGCGTTAAGCGGGTAGCGGTTATCATATATGACTGCGTCGCTGCATATCACAAGGTAATACGCTCTTTCAGCGACGATTTGCATGGCATACACATGTCGACGGAGAGAACGAAATACTTACGTCTATATCACGGATTGCGCTTATTGTGTTCGCCCCTTGATACCTTTGTCGTCTTCTACAACCGGGACAAAGTCGCGGAGCCGGACGAGTCGCCCAAGACCGAGATGTTCGCCGCGCGATGCCACTGCGACAACGTGAACAGTTCCGAAGTTAACCGGGAATGGAGGTTTGCTGTCCTGGGTGCCGGAGGTGGGGGGACGGAAGTGGATACAAGTTAGTATGGACCACGATTTTGCGCCAGATATTAAGACCGAACTGTGTGACGATGGTGGGGGAGAGGCTGAGGGCTGATGGCTGAGTGAAAGTGCGGGGGTGTCTCGTTTTCTTATCCCGAGGCTGAGTGAAAAAGTAAAAGGGCATGAATATCTGGCGAGATATGTTTCCCGACGGATCCAAAGAAGTGGAAGGCATTTTTGGATTTCTTGCCGCGATTGTAGGTTGGTCTCGAGCGCGCATGAGGTGCCATGGAGCCATGGATGCTAGTTCCCAGAGCACTGTTGGAATCGGAACTCCCCCCGGACCTGCGCTTTGTAGCGGTAAAAACGTATAAATCGTCGGAAGACGTTACAACTTACCAGAGGGTTCTGTGGTGTATGCGGCGCCAGCGTATTGATAAATTTCAAAGCCAGAAGTCCGACGGAGAAAACCTAGGTGCTCAATATCGCGATGGGTATCCTGAGAGCACCAGGGGGAGCTGGAAATCCGGCGTCGGTCGAGGACGCGCTAGATTATGACCCCGAGTTTGCAGAGGCTGTTGTAGAATGACCAAAGGATGTGGGTGCTTGAGAAGTACGGGGAGGCGCTAGATTTTGACGTCATGTGAGAGACAATTACAGTGGGATATCCATAGTATATACTATGTAGCTCATGAGTGTTGTATTTTATGTGAGGATATTCATACATTCAAACTTGATACAATAATTGACAATCGCCATAAGACGGTGTTATTGTTGAGTTAGGTGTTGAAGTTGAATTGATGAAAGTTAGAAGCTCCCCATTTTGGACCGTCACAGCTTTTTTATTTGGATTATATGGATGGTAATTGCCGTCAAAATGAAAATAATATGCGGTAGTAGTTTCCAGCTGCTTCTTCAGTGGCGTACGGTATTAGGTACTAGGTACTGACCTGCAAAGTGAATTGACCAATCCCGTTTGATCCATGCCGCTGCGACTAAATTCCGCAAGTGGGGAGATTTGAGGTATCCAATACTTACGATGCGGGCAAGGTTACCCCTCTTGTCGAGTACATTATACTCTATCAATGATCAGTCGATAACGAAATATGGAGTTTGTTAGCCAATCAAAATCAAGATGTAACTTCCAATGAAATTTTTAGCTATTAGGAGCTTTTTTTTATCTTCAGACCACACGTTTTTCTTAAATCCCAACCTTTCCAGGACAATTTATTACCAATCCCCTCTCTCCGTCTCGATTGGGATATATCGTTTGGCTGCAGGGAGGTATCAATCAACATGTCGGCGTTTTCGCGAACACTGGCGCCGTTCCTGCGCGCCTCGCGGCAATCCCTCATAACCGGCAGCGCCGCCAACCCTTTACAATTCGCTGTGCGACAGCAAAATGTAGCCGCCGCCCTTAACATCGCACGATCATACGCTGTCTTCGAGAGAACGAAGCCTCACGTCAACATCGGTACCATCGGTCACGTCGATCACGGAAAGGTGCGTTTGTTATATCCCCATATATGAGTTCTCGAGTACCCCTCAATCCTCAATCCTCAATCCTAATGATGAATATATAAATTTTAGACTACTTTATCTGCCGCCATCACAAAGAGACAGGCCGAGAAAGGGCTCGCTAGCTTCCTCGACTATGGCTCTATCGACAAGGCGCCTGAGGAGCGAAAGCGAGGTATTACCATTTCTACCGCACATATCGAATACTCTACGGAAGCCCGACATTACTCTCACGTCGACTGTCCCGGTCACGCCGATTACATCAAGAACATGATTACTGGTGCCGCCAACATGGATGGTGCTATCATCGTAGTCGCTGCTTCCGATGGTCAGATGCCTCAAACGAGAGAACATCTCCTACTCGCCCGTCAGGTCGGTGTTCAAAAGATTGTCGTCTTCGTCAACAAGATCGATGCCATCGAAGACCCCGAGATGTTGGAACTTGTCGAGATGGAAATGCGTGAGCTGCTGACCCAGTACGGTTTCGAAGGAGATGATACCCCCGTCGTCATGGGTTCTGCCCTGATGGCCTTGGAGGGTAAGCGCGAAGATATCGGTGTCAGCAGGATCGATGATTTATTGAAGGCCGTGGACGAGTGGATCCCTACCCCTCAGCGTGACCTTGACAAGCCCTTCCTGATGTCCGTCGAGGATGTCTTCTCCATCGCCGGTCGTGGAACTGTCGCCTCCGGTCGTGTCGAGCGAGGTACCCTCAGGAGGGACGCGGATGTCGAGTTAATCGGAAAGGGTACGGAAATCATCAAGACCAAGATCACCGATATCGAGATCTTCAAGAAGTCTTGCGAAGAGTCGCGTGCTGGCGACAACTCGGGTCTGCTACTGCGAAGCGTGAAGCGAGAGGATGTCAAGCGAGGTATGGTCATTGTCGAGCCGGGTAGCGTTCAAGCCCACACCAAGTTCCTGGTCTCCCTATACGTCCTGAGTAAGGAAGAAGGTGGACGACACACCGGCTTCGGCGAGAACTACCGACCTCAGATGTATATACGAACCGCCGACGAAGCTTGCGCGCTCACTTTCCCCCCGGACGTCGAGGATAAGAGCAGAATCGTCATGCCCGGCGACAACGTCGAAATGATGTGCACTCTGCACCATCCCCTCGCCACCGAGGTCGGTCAACATGTCAACATCCGTGAGGGTGGCCGAACCGTCGCGACGGGTATCATCACACGAATCGTCTCTTGAAGTAGCCTACCGACTATTTAGGACTAGTCTCGGTGTGAAAGGGGGATAGAACGGGCTATTCGGCTCTACACTTTTACGGTCGGCACGGGGAAAATAGGCGTTGCTCCTCTTGTGTATAAGGGAATTCGGATCATGTATTATATTTTGAGCCCATGTACACCAGACATTATCCCGAGGCTCGTCTGATCTCCCCTCTACTCTAACGCGTCTTTCATGTAGTTCAGTTGACTATAGAAAATGATGAAATGGTAAAACGACTAAACTTGATGAGTTACTCGCATTAAGAAGACATTTCCGATGTTAAACGCAGCCTACTAGCAAGGACTAAAAATGGAGCTCTTGCTAACCTACTAGTGTGCTTCTAATATTACACAAATGCTCCTTTCATGGCAGCTAGGCAGCTAGGTAAGTATAGGTAACTTGACACAACTCCACCTCTATTACCGAGCTTCACGAAATGAGGCCAGCTAATTATAAACACGTTTTTGAATAGGGCATTGAAACATCATGAGCTATGATGGATCTTTTACGTGAGTGGAATGCGTGGTATCGAGATGAGATGTATGCGTACGTTTTGGTTTTGAATCCACGACGTTAGAAGATACCCCTGTGTTGGCTTGTGATTGAGATCTATTCAGTACCCGGTCCTTCTCATCCACTTCAGCGGCTTTCCACGTGTGTTCAGAGAAGATGGCCACTTATCTGCCACGGCTAAAGAGGGTCACGATCCACTTGTCGATGTTGAGAGTAGGTACCTATTCCTACTCTAGCGTGACGGCTACCCAACCAACCAGGGGTCAATAGCCGAATTCTCGAATCCGGTACATGTTTGTTTACCTGGTGATTATCTTTTCCTAATTCACAAAATCCTTTCTCGGTTTTTCGATTTTGAACTTTTCTGTCTGAAACCATAGGTGGTTTGTTGAGCTTACTTCGTAGGCTGTAGCAGGTAAGTATAGGTAAGTAGTAATACGATTATCTCGTGATGTTTTCTCAGGGTGAATTTTAGGTATTATTAACGAAGGGTTATGACTCAAGCCTCCCATGATCAGGACAACTTTTTAATCTTAGAACCAGGCTCAAGACCCAACTTTTTTCACAAAGGCATTGATGCCCGATCAGATATGACTTAATATAGTTAATACTGATAATGAAGGAGTATTTAAGAGTGTTTTCATGAATACATAGCCAAATCGTGTTCTCTGCCGAGGGTAAAGAAGTCCGTCCAACCGATCGATCTAGCCGAAGGAAGCTAGTTCGGGATTTTGTACCGCTCGGGCCAAGTGATTCTCACTCTGACAAGCTTTCGGCGGGCGATAGCTGGGATCGCCGAGACCACAACGGGATCCTGCGTCATGCTAAGCTAAGACACGCAGGTACTTTATTATCTAGGTACCTATTCGATTGTACATATTAGTAGTAGTAGTGATGTCGAGCGCTGATTTATCTATGTATTGGCAAGCCGCATTCCAGCAGTGTAACGTCAAGGGATCGAAGAGCAGGAAATGGTCTGCGATGATAAGCCCGTTCATCTATCTAGGTCCTACGTAACATGGTAGCACAGCTGGCTGAACTTTGAAGCCGATGTCCAGCGTCCAGTGTCCAGAAAATATCCAGAAAAGACCCAGAAAAGACCCAGAAAAGACCCAAGTATGAATTAGGTCATAATAATAATAGCTAAAATCCGCAATCTCTTCCCTTGACGTGCTCACCGATGTCGCTTTTGCAAGAAGAGAGAAGAAGAGAGGCATTTTTCAACCGCCAAGACTCTTCATCTCAATACAGAAAATTCGGATAACGCACAGGTCAGCAAAGGATCAACCCAAGACAACCAGAACGAGGAAGTTGTCGTGGTAGCGTGGGCAGCCCGGATATGGCCCCGTCATTCTGTACGTATTATCAGGGGGCCCACACGAGACGATTAGCGTGCCTAGTACCGGTTCAGCCCACCCAGCTTTTTGCTTTTTTCCAGTGCAGGTGCTTCGATAAGGTAATGGTCTGCTGTTTTTTTTTTTTTTGTTTTTGTTCTTTTGTGGTGTACCGAGATTTGAAAGAAATAGGGAATAAGAAATAAAGAGATAAAAAAGATAAACTAAAAGCTAAAAACTAAAAACCAAAAAAGACTAACCTTAAGAAAATCGATCGACAAAATCGACGACGCCCTCGATAGCGATCATGAAGATGGATACATTTCTTCTTATGCGTTTACAGTTGCATACGTAATTAATAGTCATTTTATAGGGCTCCAGGGCTACTTTCCAAACCCTAAAAAAAGGAACCAAATGAAACATTAACCTGCAAATGAAAGTGAATAAATCGATTGACTGGCTTCCGTCCTCTCGGGTCTTACCTAATCCGGTAAGTGCTTTAACTGAATTTTCCTGTTTTGTGGGCCAAGTGTCTGAACCCGTAAGAGTGGGACCCCTGAGAGTTTTGCGGCTCGAGACCCATTAAATCGATTGTGGTTCAACTTTCTTCACAACACCACTCAGTCTCCTTTTTTTTCCCAGTCTTCTCATTCTGACAAGGTTTTTGGGTGACTTACACCGTCTGTTTGTGCTTCTAAGCCAACCTTGATTGAAACGAGAGTTGTTGAAAGTCCATAATCGACTTCTACCTCCTCTAACCTCTCTCAACCTCGACGTGCCGGATGTCGAATTCTCGCCGTGTGGGCCCGAATTCACGGTCCCGGCCCTGTGGGGCTCTTGCAACGCCGAGATTCGCCGAACCAACTCCCTCGCCTTAAAGATTTGCTCGACTCGCGTCCTCGCGCCTTAGGGTAAAAGCGTATAAAAGCGTGTAAATTAAGCTTTTGCTAGTTTCCAGCTTGGGCACTTGCCAATAAGTCGATTAAGTCGATCAACCTATCCCGTCTCTCATTACAATGGGCATTTACTCGAATAGGAAACTAAAGTGGTTCCGTCATCGGTATCCATCCAGTCATCCAGTACACATCCAGTACATTCTCGATGTCTCAAACCATTCGGTGATCTCGTGCTAGCCAATAACATCCCTTTACCAGCTTAACTTCTCAACCATGCCAGCCAGAGGCAAATGGCCTAGAACTTCAAGGGTCACTGATCTTTCACTTATATAAGGGATGGATCCCACCCCCTTACACCTCTTTATGAGGTTTTGTTCTCTCTAATATTATCTTCTTCCTGAGAGTCATATGAGGCGTTTCACTTATACCTCCCTCAAGGTATTAAAAAGTATTAATAAATAATAATATTCACGATTCAACATGGATTCGAACGATTCGTCCACCACAGAGGTGGAAAGGCCTTCCACACAGGCCAGCAACCACCCGGACCACGTCAAATACGGTCCCATCAACCCTCCTAGCTTGGCTCGTCGTCCTACGAATCCCCTATCCCGTAACGCTACCAAGGAGACCATCCGAGATCCTAACTTAGATGTGAACCTGCCGTACCGAACTCTATCCAACGAAGCCAACCTTACAGAATACACCACAGAAACAACAGACGGCCAAATACCTGGTCCAGTAGAACCCGATGGAGAGCACAGGTACAAGCTCGTCACCTTCACCCCGAACGACCCCGAGAACCCCAAGAACTGGTCTAAGGGGTACAAGTGGTATTGTACCATGGTCGTCGCCGTTACCTGTTTCGTCGTTGCCTTTTCGTCCAGTGTCGTCACGGCCGACATTGCTGGTGTATCCGACGAGTTTGGGGTCAGCGAAGAAGTCGCATTACTCAGTATCACGCTATTCGTCGTCGGTTTCGGTATTGGTGAGTTAATTCGCTCACGCGCATCTCATCGCGAGTCATTCGTCCAACTATCTACTAGGTAACTAACCAATCAAAAGGCCCAATGATCTTCGCTCCGCTCTCTGAAGTGTACGGAAGACAAGTCATCTACGCTACCACGCTTTTGGTCGCCGTCGTTTTCATCATTCCAGGTGCTGTCGCGAAAAACATCCAGACTCTCCTGGTTGCGCGAGCCATTGACGGCATTGCCTTCTCCGCGCCCATGACGCTTGTCGGCGGTACCTTGGCTGACTTGTGGAGATCGGAGGAGCGTGGTATTCCTATGGCCGCTTTCTCCGCTGCCCCTTTTATCGGTCCTGCTAGTGAGTACCTAATTGACATCCATTTAAATGACGTCTTAGATTCTAACACAACATCATAGTCGGTCCTCTCGTTGGTGGTTTCTTATCTGACGCTGCCGGCTGGAGATGGCTTTACTGGATCCACCTAATCTTGGCTTTCATCGTCTGGGTCCTAATCTCATTCACCGTCCCCGAGACTTACGCGCCCACCATTCTAGCCAGGAGAGCCGCTAAATTGCGCAAGCAGACAGGCGAACAGGACTATGTTACAGAAGAGGATATCGACAAGCGACCTTTCGCTGAGCGACTCGGAATTTTCTTGGTCCGACCGTTCCAGCTTCTCTTCGGTGAACTGATCGTCTTCTTGATTTCCCTGTACATGTCCGTCCTTTACGGTCTTCTGTACATGTTTTTCGTCGCCTTCCCTATCATCTTCCAAGAAGGCAAGGGCTACTCCGCCGGTATCACGGGTCTTATGTTCATTCCACTAGCCGTCGGTGTCATCGCTTCCGCCATTTGCGCGCCTCTAGTCAACGCGCACTACCGCAAGCTCATCTCCAAGTACCAAGGCCTACCCCCACCTGAGCTCCGTCTAATCCCCATGATGTGCTCCTGCTGGTTCATCCCCATCGGTCTATTTATCTTCGCCTGGACCTCATACCCGCATCTAATCTGGGTCGGACCTGCTCTCGGCGGTTTCCCTATCGGCTTCGGCTTCATCTTCCTCTACAACTCCGCCAACAACTACCTCGTCGACGCGTACCAGCACCAAGCGGCCTCCGCCCTCGCGGCGAAGACCTGTATCCGATCCTTCTGGGGAGCCGCCGTCGTCCTCTTCACTGAGCAAATGTACGCGCGCCTCGGGTACCAATGGGCCAGCACGCTCCTCGCCTTCATCAGCT
This sequence comes from Rostrohypoxylon terebratum, assembly GCA_022497145.1. NCBI lineage: Eukaryota > Fungi > Ascomycota > Sordariomycetes > Xylariales > Hypoxylaceae > Rostrohypoxylon > Rostrohypoxylon terebratum. The sequence continues at coordinate 178,183 of MU385881.1, read as the reverse complement.
TAGCCTGCTGCGGTATCCCCTTCCTGTTCTGGATCTACGGCGAGAAGATCAGGCAGCGCAGCAAGTACGCCTACGCCGGCGAGGACGATGAGAAGCTCGCTGGCATCTCCAACGGCCCCGTCAACCGGGAAGACGACTCCGACGACCAGGACCTGAGGCGCGCCAGGAGCTACGTCAGCAACCCTTGAACGGCCACCTAGTCTCACAAGCAACCCCCCCCTTTTTTGAATGGTTAGGGTTATATTTCCCTAACCCATTACATCACATCGGCTCGGCTAAGAGATTATAACCGATCCGATCAAGACAATCGAGCACCTCCGCAGTACCTAAACCACATAAACTGCGCCAAATGGTTGCCGGGGAAAAGTAAAGCATCGTGCTGGCCACGTTCTAAGAACCGAGGTGGCCCCGTTCCATTCTACCACAACACACCACTCGCTAGGGAAACTCGGTCATAGCATGGGACACGAAGTGAAAGCCCGGTTTCTGGGGGGACGAAACAAAGCATGCATGCATATCTAGAGGCGTTACATGGCGTTCACCTACCCCTTTTTTTCTTCTTGTTTTTTTTACTATGTCCACCACCTTACGGGTTTGCTCAAAAAAATCGGGGGGGAGTGTGGTCGTTTTACTGCATCTGTCTCTTTAGAGGATGTCCGCGTACGTATGAAGATACCTTGGGTTTTTTTTTCATCTTGCCTAGATGAGGATGCGCATGAGGACACGCCTCGGATGGATTGATGCCTTTTTTTTCTGTATATATACAATGTGCTTCGGTGGAGTTGGATTAGAACGTTACGCCTCTATACCTATATATCGTAGATGTGTTACATAATAGACTAATAGAAATAAATTGGTAAAAAATGATATCCTCACGATCATCGAGTGTTTAGTATCCGAAGGATAGGTCAGTTGAAAGGTAGGTATCTACTAGGTACGGCACGAAATGTCTATATCTCATGAACACGGTAAGAAATATCCATGAATATGGGGCCTGTTTCAAACCTCGATAACATAAATGTCTTTTGTATAGGTACTTTTCCCATTCTTCCGATGCGTCGTGAAATTTCTCATATCTCTATCTAATATCTGTAAGCGCGATATATATCTCTTTCCTGGACCCATGACACATGTCACAAGGAAATTCCATCAGAATCCCCATCGATCAACCCATAGTTTCACCCACTCCGTATTTACCGGCTGTAACTCCCTTGCTGTTGGGCTCGCTCGCAAAGTGTTTTCCACGCGCCATGTATAATCGTCCTCGCCACCCTCTCCCTCGCCTGCTCCGTTCTTGTTACTCTTATCCGCGTCTTTCTTCGGTACAAGCGACTTGTAAAAGTCTAACAGTTTAACCGCGGGATTATCCTCCGCGCTCCTCTTCTTAGCCGCGCGATCGTGGCTACTGTGTTCGAGGGCATCGATCCATTCCTCAAACGACGTCTCCTCCTTCGCAATTCCCTTCTCTTTTAGCGCAGGAAGAAGGTCTGCGAAGTTGACGGGCGAGGGGTTGACCAGGTTATACACCTTTGTGCCTTTATTTCCGCTCTGCCCGTCGATTCCATTTGCCGTACCATTGCCGTTAACGGTTTCTTCATTTCTAAGATCGTCTACAACCTCAAGTATAATCTTCGCCAATTCATCGACTGGTACCCATTCGACCCTACTACTTGTACCTAGCGTCTTCGGTAACTTTCCTAAGAACTTGCTACTTCGCACCAGACTCGGGAACCACTCCCACTTATTCCACGTCCCACCCAACTCAACCGGGCCCGCAACCTGACCAACGCGCAGCACCGCAGCCTTGCGCCCCGTCGCCTTAACATAGCTATCGAGCAAGCGCTCTCCAACATACTTGCTCCTAGCATACCCCTGCTTTAGCACCAATTGCTTCGGGTCGGGCAACACGTCCTCGGGAACCTGCGTCTCCGCGCCCATAGCTGCCGATATACTCGATACGAAGAATATTGCAGGTTCCTTTACGCCTTGCCTCGCTATTTCCAGCAAGTTCACGAGTCCTGCAATACTTGGTTCGAAGCTCTTGAGTGGGAGCAGGAAATTTACCGGCCATGCGTTATGGATGATAGCTGTAGTCTCTGCTACAAGGGCATCGTAATCTTTCATACTCAGTCCGAGGTGAGGCACACCAAAATTGGACACCGTCAGGAAGACTACGCGGCCTGATTCCTCGTCGGCCGGGGGCAGACCACGAGACTTGAGGGCCGAGGCTTGCTTCGCGGAAGCATCGGAAGCCCGGTTTAGACAAAAAATACGACGAACCCGGGTCCGAGGTAAAGATTGCAGCGCAGATAGTAGATAAGTGCCCAAACTACCCGTGGTACCTGTTATCACGACAGTTTGTGGAGCGCGCGGGTCGCTGGCGTGAGGAATATATTTATCCAACATATCCTCAACGCCGCCATCTGCGGCATCTCCCTCCCCTTCACCACCGCCAAGTAGGTAAGCCGATAATGTTATAGCTAGTGATCGTGCCGTAGTCGAGCTATACATAAGCCCAATATTCAATCCGCGCAGAGTATCCTCTGAGACGCCGTAATTCCTAAGTGCGGCCTTGAGTCTCGAAATCGTGATCGTAACGCCGTTCGAATCCAAGCCACGCGCAAATACATCCGTCTCCGCATCTACATCTTTCGTGTCAAGCGCCTGCTGGAATAGCTGCGTGAGCACCGGTTCTAATGACTGTGCCTCTAGAGATACGATGGGGTCTAGGTCGTTAACCAATATCCCGCTCTCAACTCGTTCATAGAGCGCGTCAATTTCCTCTTCGTAAGCTTGTAGCGTTAGCTGTCGTTGGATCGTTCCCTTGCCTGCCCTCAAGAACGGCTTTTCTTTCGATGTGAACATTACGAGCTCGCTCGGAATCTGGCCAAATTTGGGCGAGGTCTGGTTCGCCTCGTGGATTTTAGGCCATAATTTCTCAAGAGCTGAGTGGGCTTCCTCAGAATTAGCCGGGACTAGATGTTCGTGCAATTCGATAAGGAGACAAAGCCGGAAGCGATGCGATCCGCCTACGATAACACCGCGTACGTCCGGGTGAGACGACGCTATAGCCTCAAAGTCGGACGGGTCCATCTTGTACCCATTAGCCATAGCCACCCAGTTATCCGTACGCCCACGGAAGCGCCACCACCCAGGTTGCCCAGGGACCGGGGCAAATAAGTCTTTGGTGCGATACTCATCTGTGAGATGCGGGTACGAGCGGAAGTATGAGTATAACCGATCGATCGCCTCCGTTTTGGGAAAAACAAGTTCGTACAGGCCCGGAAATATTTCTTCCATGCGCTGACCGACGTCCACGAAACGTAGGGCGTCCCAATTCTCGCTATTGGGGGAGTAATCCAAATGATGGAGAGCACCCTCGGTGCTACCAATGAGACTGTAGAGGTGGGGCGTGATCTTGGCAATTTCAACTCCATGCACTGGGTTGATAGGACCGCCAACATAGCCGACATGCTTGAGCTGTGAGAGTGCCTTGATTCCGTCTGGGAACTTGAGCATGTTTTCAATAGGCACGGGAGGGCAGATCAGACTGTTGGCACCGGTCTGGTGGACGACGGTCGCAATGTTGGTCGGAATTATGGGGACGTCTGGGTGTAGGAGGATAGCAGTCATAGGGGAATGTAGAGAGACCATCGTTATGTACATTGCACCAGCCTATTTAGTCAGGGTATGAGTTACTTTTTTGCAAAGGGACATATGGATACGGGGCCTTACATGAGATTGGGACCCCACGATGAGAACGTCATGGTTGACCAGAGTACTACATGTCGGTCTCTCTACGTGGACGCCTTCGGGAAGGACACCCTCTTCTATTGGCGAGAATAGATTTTCGAAGTGAGCGTGAGTCCACCAAATCGGCTTTGGGTGACCTAGTGTATGTGAGAATATTGTTCATACTGACAGTTATGTGTACGAATAAGATTTCAACGTGTTTGATATATTGGCTGTTCTGAAATCACAAGGGAAGTCTTTCGGAATATGGAATTTATAAAACGATATAGAAAGTAGAAATACGGGTATCTGACCTGAAGTTCCAGAAGTATGAAGACCCATAAATCGCTTATCCTTGATCTCGTCGAAACTTTTATCAAAGGGAAAATCTGGAACGGGCTCAGTTGACAGAATCTCTTCGAGTGATATCCCTGGTCGAGCCGCAACAGTTGGGCTAGCCTTGGTGATGAGCTCTGCGAGCGTTCCCGACGATTCGGGGCCATAGAACATGTGTTTAGCCTCGACGGTTTCGAATAGTCGGAGGTTAGCCGATACTCGATTACTCAGCGACGGAAACACTACGACCTTGCCAGCTTTCATAGCAGCGATAGCCCATATGATGTATCTGGCGTCGCTTTGCGACATCCAGATGAAGGTCTTTTCATCGGGGCCCAAGTTCTTGTTGAGAAACCAAGCTGCCCTATTGACGGCATTGTCAAGACGAGCGAATGTTACGTCAATGGGATCGCGGTCGGGATGACTGATTTTTAGAAGAGGGCGACTTTCATGAATCCTCCTCTTGATCACGTTAGGGATCAGCTCATGGAAACCAGCCATGGTTCGTAGTTCGTAGTTGGAATGAGGGATGATGGTAGGTGAGTTGTAGAGGGAAATGCTAAAAGCCGAGGATCATCAACTTCGAGAAGTCACAAGCAAGAAACAAGAAACAAGAAACCACCACTTCCGCTCTCTTCGAGTGGAAATTCGAAACCTATGGAACACCTGGAAGCCGCGCCTTTCCATGGTTTCCCAGTATTAATTATATCCCTCACAAAGCAACAAAGTTTCTTATCCCTTTTACATGAATTTTGGGTTGAACATCCTTTGCAGTTGCTTTGTTGGAAGCGTGGAACCTTCCAATGATCCCGCCCTTTCATGTCCTTGGTCATTTCCCAGTATCTAGAAGCAAGGGCATTGTTCCTTCTGCGACGTGGTAGGATGATTGATATGCATGTAATGATGACCGGGTCATCTACCCCCATCTACCCCCTATGCATGCCTGGCGTACCTAAAATACCTGGCATACTCAAAAAAGCGGAACTCGCCCAATCTGTCCATCCGTACCAGATAAACTATTCTCTACGCGCACATATACGATGGGGGCGTTCGGCGGCGTAGTATCTCGGTATGCGACGGTTCCGCAGCGTTGCAATGGTCTAACCGCATCAACACTGCAACATATTCGTCTGCGTGGAGTGATGTACGGGTGCTGGGGTGTTGGTGATGTAGGACTGATCCCTTTAAAGAAAAGACCATCCGAGCGATCTGCCGAACTTACTATGCTACATAATACGGGCAGATGGGAAGGTTATGTATTCAGTGAGCTTCATGCTTTCCACCTTCGTTTCGCCAGCCAATAATGCTCAAGTAGCATCATCCTATTACGCACCGACCTACTTTACTTCGACCACTTCTGTCCACCGAAAAATCGTTAGAGAGGCAATGAAACCCAAAGACTGAAGCATAAAGATCCTCGATGCACGTGAAGGGGTTTAACGAGGGTATAAAGCAAGACTGGATAAATTTTCGGGAATAAGGAGGAAATAAATATCGAGGGTATCCTACCTAAGTACATTCATGTGTCAATAACGACCCATCTCTTTGATATTTTGGAAACAACTTGGGAATACCATTTGTCATCCACGATTGTGAAGCTGTAGATAAAATCGAGAATGTTATGCATTTACGATAGGAATGGAATGGTCAAATCGATTGAGTCCCTACGGGAAGGTCTCGGCCTGACCTGGCAGCACATTTTTCTGCTGATCAACCAATATCGAACGTAATGCCTATAAAGACGGATAGCCAGGCATAGTCGAAGTAGAGTCTAGACTACGGTGCTTGGTGCTTAATAATAGCACATAGCGCAGATAGATACCAGTAGCGACGGTTCGTCAGACCTTCTATCCGTCAGCAGATCTTCTCGAAAGATTTATCGAAATCTCGATGTGGATATGCTATTATGCTTGTGCATGCAAACAAACCTTGGCGCTGGTTGTAAGCAGCCACAGCTTCCTTCCGTTCCTATGAGCAAGCAGATGTCGGCGCTGAGTAGGTAAGGGACCCATCTTAAGTCCGAGGTACTTTGTTGCAAAACCAAACCCTGTGCCTTAGTCCTACGCAAAAGAAAAAAAACCGTCACATTTCATTGGGGTGTTTGAAGTGAATATCATCGAATTCTCGTAAGCATTGTCGTGGTGTAGTTGACTAGTCGAACTAATAGACCATCTTTTCTCGTTCCCTCCACGCAAGCCTATGTACCGATGTCTCAAGGCAAATGCGAAACCATGTTCCCTAATGAAAACCCAACTCCATTTCCGCAGTCACGTCGACGATGCTTTGCGAAGAAATCGTGGTAGGAAAAAACGACATTTCTTTTAAGGACATTTATCGGTGCTAGGTGTGTGATGTTAGTCTCCCCGTCTTCCATCATCGTAATCGGGTGTGTTGTCGACGAGATTCGTACCTTGACAAAGCCAATGTCGGAGGACTTCTCACGGAAGCACTGACGGCAGATGTTGAGGCCGTACTTGCGGATGAGACCGGCCTTGTGTGTGCAGACTCGGCTATAGAGAATCATGTCGCGTTAGCTGGTATCCTTCACCTTTTCGCTTCAATCAAACCCTTCGAAAAAATATCGAGACGTACCAGGCACGAGAGCCCTTGCCGTAAGTTCGGGGGCGCGAGTTCCAGACGGATTCGTGAGACATGTTGGCGGATGTGTTGTTGCGATATGGATTATCACGAACTTGTCGGTATGCGATGTGGTTGCTGAAAGCTGTCTGGGGTGTCTGGGATTGATAAAACTTTCGCGAGTTTTTGGGGAGTTTTGGAGTTGAGAATGCGAAATTGTGTGTGGTTCGGTTGAGGGTTGCAGGGGTATAAGAACGAATTAGGAATGGTCCCGAAAAATAAGCGGGTTATCTTGTTCAGCGCGCCATTGAAACTTTGAACGTGTGGCTCAAGGTTTGATAAGTCAGCACTATGTACATAAATACTTCTAATTAAGGCCGGGGCCATGGCAAGCCACGTTTTCTTTATCGATAGGAAGATAGGAGGATTGCATAAAGATTTACAAGGGTCTTTCAATTAAGCTCTGATAGCTCGCCGCTTGCCCGCATCGGATTGCAAAGTGGCATCTTCCCAGGTCTTTGCTCTGTATTTCAAAGCATCCATTGAAATTTAGCCTACCATCCATAGGTATTGACACAAAATCCTCACTTCGATCTTTTTTCAAGTTTTGTCATCTCTATATACCTCACTTCTTGATACCCAATCCTTTTCCCAATTCGTTTTCTTCACCTGTTACGACCTGTGTGGCGTGATCGTTATCCCTTACTCGTGACTGAAACAGCTAAAAGCAACGATGGTTCTTCTCAAGAGCTTCGTGCTCACAGGCCTTGCCGCCGTCGTGGCCGCAAAGTCTGCTGTTCTTGATCTAATTCCATCCAATTTCGACGACGTTGTTCTGAAGTCGGGCAAGCCTACTCTCGTCGAGTTCTTTGCCCCTTGGTGCGGGCACTGCAAGAATCTTGCTCCCGTGTATGAGGAGCTAGCTCAAGCTTTCGCTACCTCCAAGGATGTACAGATTGCCAAGGTCGATGCTGACGCAGAGAAGGAGTTGGGAAGGAAATATGGAGTACAGGGTTTCCCTACTCTCAAGTGGTTCGACGGCAAGAGTGATAAGCCAACTGATTACTCTGGTGGCCGAGATCTAGAGAGCTTGACCAAGTTCATCACAGAAAAGAGTGGTGCTAAGGCCAAGAGGAAGTTAGAGATGCCCAGCCAAGTCAACATGTTGACGGACGCCACCTTCAAGGAGACCATTGGAGGCGACAAGAACGTTTTGGTTGCATTCACCGCTCCTTGGTGTGGTCGTATGTACCACACGATTAACCCTTGTATGATTCAATGCGCTAACCATTCAATCACCAGACTGCAAAGCCTTGGCCCCTACCTGGGAAACTCTCGCCGAGGACTTCATCAACGAGCCCAGTGTTGTGATTGCCAAGGTCGACGCCGAGGCCGAGAACAGCAAGGCAACTGCCAGTGAATACGGCGTTACCTCGTACCCGACCATCAAGTTCTTCCCCAAGGGCTCCACCGAACCCGAAGCCTACTCGGGCGGCCGAACCGAGAAGGACCTCATCGACTTCATCAACGAGAAGGCCGGTACTCACCGTGTCCCTGGCGGCGGTCTCGATGCGACCGGCGGTACTATCGACGTCCTGAACCACATCGCCCTCAAGTACGCTGCCGGCACCGAGAAGCTAGCTGATCTTGCGGCCGAAGCTAAGAAGGTCGCCGCTGGTCTAGCTGAAGATGCGCAATACAAGTACGCTCAGTACTACCTCAGGGTGTTTGACAAGCTGTCGCAAAACGAGGGCTATGTTGCTAAGGAGTCGGCCCGCTTGGACGGCATCATCAGGAAGGGTGGTCTAGCTCCCTCTAAGTTGGACGAGCTACAGAGCAAGACCAACATTCTCAAGCAATACACTCAGGAAGCTGCCGAGAAGGCCGCGGAGAAGGTTATGGGCAAGGATGAGCTATAGTATAACTCTTGGAGGAAAGAATTAGCCAAGCAAACATTTTGTAATGAGTAACGAAAAAAAACGAGTCTCTTAATGCGAGCTACGTATGATGGTTATGGTATTGGCCATAGTTGTTTATCCTAAGTAAAATCATCGCAATGGATGTACTTATCAATCCTTCCACAACGCCACGCAATGCCTTAAATGATAATCTAATTCGACGTGTGTCCCATTCGTCTTTACTGCTTAGGGGTCGCATTCGACAACTTTTCGTCGGTCGCTTGGAGTGCAGCTTCGAGATTATCTAAGCGTCGCGTCATATCATCCACTGGATTGTAAAGTGGCGTTAGACCATGAATAGAATACCGGGTGCTGTCGCGTAGAGACGGAGGCTTCAGATCGATGAAGAGACTTACTCTTTGCGAAAATCTCGGACGAGACAGTGGTGAATTTGGTTGATAGCGATTCTAAAAGTTCTTCGACAACGGCCGTGAGTTCGTCCGAACCCTGTGTCATGTTAGCCAATTTATGGTTACCTACGTACCAGAGCGTCCCGGTAGATCGCGGGAGATGGGAGGATCTTACGTTACCCGCGTCTTTGTTAGACTCATCAGACTTTTTGGACGACATCGTATTGTATATTTACGGTCTTGCAATCGGGAAATTGTTTCAATGGTGGGATTTAGAATGAGTTTTGGAAGACGGATTTATATATCTTTTGAGTACAGTGTGAAGATAATAAAAGGACGTCAATTGCAGGGTGCACGGCGCGTACAGGAGTAACTAAAAAAAAACCCACGGTTCTTGTGACTAGAAACGGCATACTGGAGAACATTTAGTAACAGCAATTAGTACCGTTAGAGTAGACTGTATGTATTGTACAGGGCTTTGGAAACCTTGTAACGCTTATCGATTACCTGTAAGGCAATATCATATGGATGGCACGTGCGTCATAAGCTCCGACACTGAAAGAGCAGCTGCGGTTGGAAGCCAATGTTAATAATACTACATAGTAGCAAGCCATTTCCGGATATTTTGTCCGTTGCATCTACAACTTCAAAAGCTTCACGAAGCATGAGCTTCAAACCTAATCATTACTAGAGAAGACTACAGGAGAGACAAGAAACCATGTCACTTATTTAATTAAACACAATGGAAATAATAAACTGCTATGCCTCAGCCGCAAGATAACGCACGCGCCATCCTCCTCATCCTCCTAATATTCTGGCTTGCCACAAGTCCCGACTCAGGGCCAGGCCTCATCGCAGGCCCAACATTAATAAAGAACCGTCTGATACGCCAGCGACACTCGCTCGGAGTTCTCAACAGTACACAATGGGGTGACTTCTCACCACGTCTTGTGGATGATCCCCCAGACGATCCTCCTCCCGAAGACAAGCCCGAATCCGAAACAGAGCCGGAGCCCGAGTCGAAATACAAATATCTGAATCTAACAGGTTTCCGGAAAGAGGACAAGTATGTTTGGGAAGATCTGCAGCGATTTAAAGACCGATGTGAAGAATGGAGCGCAAATGCCGTAGGAATTCCGGAAGCCGCAGCACCCGTATGGCAAAATGCGACGGGGGTGGTCCACGGATGGTGGCAGAGGACGAACACATCTTCGCCAAGATATCATTCGAGTTATAATTTAAGTGAGATCAGTCCAGGAGTTACGTGGGCCGGGTCGAACTCTGATTGGGGCAGAAATGCCACCGGTGCAGAGGGGAAGATTAACGTGCGCCTCGAGGATAACGAAGATGCAGCTACGGAACCAGAAAAAATAGACAAGACTATATTGGAGAAAGCCATCATCAAGGCCCGAGAAGTAGCTGGTACGGTCACGATTGACGATGTCGAAGGCACCGGGAGCAGCTGGGAAATGCGGCTCCACGGTGTCCATTGGCCTCGGCAGGGATCGATGCTTCTTACAACGACTAGCGAGAAATTCGCCGGCATCTTTGGATTGCCTCATTTGACCACTCGACCAGACTTCTTCGAATCCAGTAAAGCATTGTTAAACAGGACTCTAGATAAGGCTCTCACAAGAAAGGAACAGCACACCTTTACCGACCAAATCGATCCGTGGACGTCCACGTTGGATTCTCCGGGTGAGGCTTGGAACCCAACCGCACATTGCGAGTACTTGCTGTATATCCAAATCCATCCCCTAGAACAAGACATCTTAGGAGTTCAACCTAGTCTTACGGGTCCGGAGAATGTCGCCAAGGCAATTCAGGATATCGAAGACGAGCTCCGCTTCCCTCAAGGTACCGGACATCGAAGGATACCAAGGCTTCAGATGTCGGCTGTCATGTTCTCTCCCGACTGCGGCTTCTTCCTCGAGACAAAAGGCCCCCCAGCATTCGCTCCAGCTGACGGAAAGCATATGGTCGGCGTGAAACAAGAAATCTTTCTTCACAATGCTAGCACGTTCCTGTTAGGTCTTGCGTTGGTCGTGTTTGGGCAGCTTCAATTACTCAAGCTACAGATGAGAGAAACGTCTACACCTTCAACGTTAGGTCGTGTGAGTTTCTATACGAGTTGTATGATGTTGCTTGCCGACGGTATGCTCTTCACCGGAGCAGCCGCATGGAGTTTCTCGGCATCAACTACGCTGCTACCCTCCCTTGCCATTACATGCGTATCCTTCTTATCCATGGCCGTCGGGACATTTTTCTTAGCTGAGATACATAAGGTACAAGAGCCTGAATGGCGTCGGCAAGAACGAGAAAGAGAACGACAGAGCGCATCTGCAAACCCAACTCCTTCGCGTCAAACTCCGGCACCTAATTCTCCCCGTACACCACCATCTCCCCCTATAATTATTCCCTCGGATCAGGATATAGACGCCGAGATTGCCGAGTCTGAAACCAACAACAATAACGCCACGCTCCCGGCACCAGCAACCGCCACCACCCCACCAAGCGCTCAAACTATTAGAACACAATTAAGCAATATTTTTGGACGTTTACTTTTCATCGGCATTAGCATTCTATTCCTCAGCCTTGCAGCGGCAAGCTGGCGTCCTAGCTTCCGCTCCGCGTACTTCAACACTTTACTCTTTGCATATCTCTCACTTTGGTTTCCCCAAATCTACCGCAACATCTACCGTAATTGCCGGCGAGCGCTATCATGGCGCTTCGTCGTCGGTCAATCCGTTCTACGATTACTGCCCATCGCATACTTCTACGTCCTACCGAATAATTTCGCCTTCGCGGAGCCGGACCTCACTGCTTTTGCCGTGCTTGCCGGGTGGCTATGGCTGCAGATATGGATCCTTGTGGCGCAGAATATCCTAGGTCCAAGATTCGGCGTTCCCAAAGGCTGGATGCCGGAAGCCTGGGAATACCACCCTGTGCTGCGCGAGGATAACCTAGAGGCGGGCGGGCTGCCAATCGGTCTCGTTTCAGCACCAACCAGCCCGACATCGCCGGATCGCAGCCGCTCCAGCTCGGGAGACGACAAAGATAAGAAGCGGACGAACACGCACACGATCGATTGCGCTATCTGCAGAGAGGTCCTGGAAGTCCCGGTTATCAAGGCCGGGTTCGAGGACCCGACTGCCGGGGGCGTGGCTGGCGTCTTCGCGAGGAGGATGTATATGGTCACACCGTGTAGACATATATTCCATAGCGCGTGTCTGGAGGGTTGGATGCGGTTTCGGCTTCAGTGCCCGATTTGTAGGGAGGAGTTGCCACCGTTGTAGATCCCCCGGTGCGTATGAGGACCGGGCGTGTGAGCAAGCACCTAATAAAGGGGGTTGGGTAGGAATGGCAAATTTAAGGAGGCAAGGCTATGTAGGTATCTTTATTTGACAGGCAGGGAGGACATAAAGGCAGAATAACTGTCTGACTGGTCTTCGAATCGAACTTCAGTAAGTCATGTTATGTAACACTCGGTACTGTACCCCCCACACGCCACCCGCACGCTACCTCATGCCACACGTGTCATCCCCTCATCTTCTCATCCGTGTCGAGTCGCCGACAGGTTTGAAAATGAATGAAGATACCCGAATTACTCATTCTACAATCTTGTCCCCTGGTCTTTGCTTTTCAAATAGATGTCCGAAAAATGTCGCCAAAAATAGCGCGAATTTTTCGCGAGAAGCACCATATCAAAAACTCCGTAAAATCATTTGCTCGACAGATTCGCGAGATACTTCATATCAAGAAAACAAATCTTCCGTCGACCCCTTCCGCGGCCAGTTCACATTCTTCTCCCAATTCCCCTGGGGCGGCTTTACTCCCACCTCAGCCAGATCAACAGGCGCATCATCCCCCAAGGGGAGATGAGCCAAATGAACATGGTGTTCTAGACCCACAGGAAAATTTAGGTGTTTCTACGACACTCAATCCAGACCATGTGACAACTGAAGATAGTTACCCAGAAGATGGGCCAGAGGCGACCAACGCAGGTCACAGTGCGCCTACGAATGAAAGGGAGGAGGAGAATGCGGGAGATTACCTCTGGGATCGCGCTTTCGAGTCACTCGATAAAGATATGGTAATAAAATACAATTTGCTAGTAGATGACATAGTCCGAAGAGAAGGTACGCATCATATTTGCTTAAGCTACACACCCCTTATCTAGGTACTTATAGTCAATGGATTAAGTTGCAGGCGCCGAGTCGACAAACCCAGAAGAGGTCATACCTGAAGAACGAAATATCGAACCCGTTCGCGCTTCCGAAACCGTGAGCATACAGACACGAGTAGAAAGGATAATACAGTATGGAAAACACCATCTAGCAAATAAAAGAGATGACCAAATTATAGGCTTGAATGCAAGAAATGTGCTCAAGGAATTTACTCAGGTAGTATCATTCATAAAACCTCTAATTGATGGAGCTGTCCAGGTCTCGCCAGAAGCCTCATTAGCTTGGGTTGGTGTCTGCATCATCCTCCCAATATTGACCCGGCCATTTGAGACGGAAGAAGTAAATGTAGAAGGTCTTCAATATATTTCATCTCACATGCCCTATTACACTATCTTCGAATCCGCGTTGCAACAGCTTCAGAGGACGGTATAATAAGACTGTGGGATCTTGACACGTGCCTAGAGGCATTGAAAATCCACAGTAAAACCACATTCTCAGTCTTGACCTTCTCTCCAGATGGCGTGTTTCTTGCAGCTGTATCAAATAATAGGATGACTTGGCTCTGGAACGTGGAAAACTTGCGATCAGCGGCAGAAGGAAACACAATACCGCTTGATGAGGCAGAGAAGATCGCCAATTGGACATCAGCAAATGACTGTGACATATCTTCAGTCGCCTTTTCTCCGGATAGTCAATACCTTGCATGGATTTCGGCGGATGGTTATCTACAGACTCGGAGTACTTCGAACGAGAACCCAAACCTACCTAATGAGCCCGTTTCACATTGCACCAGCTCATTAGATGGAAGCTTGGTCGTTTCAACTTCCCACAATATAATGAAATTGTGGGATAGTAATAGCTATGAACCTCTAGATAGAGTTGAGCTTGACTCGGAGGTCTACGCTATAGCGCTTTCATCAGATGGTGTCCTTGCTGTTAGCTACAAAGACACAGTATCACTATGGACTGTCGAGACTGGAGTACCTCTTTTCAAATGGAAATCTAATCTCGATATACCCAAGACAGATGTATCAAATGCACTATCAACAGTCCAATCACATGGTTTGATCAGAGCATTGGATTTCTCTCCGAAAGGCGACACACTTGCGGCAGGATCCGACGACGGATTCTTGTATTTATGGGACGTAAAGACGAGAGCGCACACTCAGACGCTATATCACGATGCACCAGTATTTGCACTTACTTTCTCGCCCGATGGTAAATTATTGGCCTCGAGTACTAAAAAGACAACCGAGGAGCCATCCTTCTCAAAACTCCACATTCGCACTATTAATGGAGGATTGTGGAATGATTTGCCGATTCATGTGGCTGACTGCCCCGTTCAAAGCCTGTTGTTCTCGTCTGTCACGGCTAGGATCAGAACCGACTCCAAGGTACCGGCAGAAATAGCTCTATAGACGAAGATTCTAAGCTGAGGAGGGAAAAGAGGCTATCTACGTCTACAGGAAGCGGGAGCATTTTATACATGATGGCTAGTGGTCTAAAAGCTTGTAGAGCTTCTAGAAACTGTAGCCTAAGATCTGTAGCCTAGAAGCTACAAAGCAGTCTTAGGTTGAAGGGAGATGTACAAAGACTGCAGCATCTCTCTTAACAGCTGTAGATCGAACAAAGATTGCCACAGCTCGTCACATCGTCCAGCGGGAGATATATTAACACCAACAAGGCTGTTTTCAGCATGGAAATTCTCCAGCCTGCTACTTCCCAGGAGTATATCAAGCCGGAGCAGGAGGGCGTAATACGTTGCTACTTCAATAGATATATCATTCGAGATGAATGGTTGTTGCTCCTTGTTCATCCAGATTTTCGATACTTGACATCTGCTGGAAATATGGCGGTTTTGGGTCATCGGGCGTCGAGTCAATTGATATTCGTAAGATTCAACTTCAATCATCTCAAGTCCCATGGGAGTAGGTTCAGAATCGATGAATTTATAAACGGAAACCAAATCAAAATCTTCGATCGGCTAAACTCCAGGACTAGTACTATGTCACATCACCGCTCCTAAGGGAAGATGTTCTTATATATACTCGAAATATAGTACACGGTGTCACGATGCAAACCTAAGTTCAAGGGAAATGCTCTATCGTTGCGTGAAGGTAACGCGATCTTAGAGGGGGCATTTACCTACTAGCTTCCTAATACCTGGGTAGTGGGTTGAAACTTATCTATATCATGGAGGCTCCCTAACATGCTAGACCGCCACCTTCATGGAGACTTTAAGATGGAAGAAAGGATTTGGGCGAGATCATAATCTACTAGCATTGAATTAGGTACCCCTATACCTTAGATACCCACTTCTCATCAGAAGAAGTACGGTTTTCCCGTTTTGTTACATTGTCTCATATAACAGTAACCCAAACGGTCTCATTATCATCCTCCACAGTCACCTTTGAGCCGCCGACAGCTAGATCGACGGCATCACTCTCCTCCATTCCTTGTACCTCTATATCCTGCTCCTCTTGGTCATATTGTCCAAGAACACCGCCTTCCACATCATCCTCGTCCTCGATCTCAAATTTCCGGTTGACAATAATTTTTCTAATCCGGAAAGCGAACACGAAATTCGTAGATCCGTCAAACTTGAGCGTGTCCTCAATCTTCGATGAGAAGTTCAACCCTGGTCCCAAGACGGCCGGTGTTCCAGCAGGGGTCGCGTTGACAGAGAATTCCATGTCTGTCGACACATTCTTCCTCGCTAGTTCCTTCACTGTACTACCGCTTACAGTCTTGGTTCCGACAACAATGTAGACGTGTTTCTCGAAATCGAATCTTTCTAGATACTTCTTGACGGGGTCCATCTTAACCATCTTCTCGACGTACTCCCTACTTGGATACGCCTCCCTTGTATGTATATTTTCGAACGTATATAGGTCGTGGATCGATTTCACACGTTCGTGACCGAGATTGAGCCCGACGCCAACAAGTCGGTCGAGAAACGTCGCCCACACGCCGAGCTTCTTCCCATTTTCGCGCTCGCGAATCCATTTGAAATCATATTTAGTCGACTTTCCGACGTCTTCATCATTTGGTGTAACTATCGGGGGCAGGAAGGGTGGCATTACTTCACTTCTGCCTTATACTTTCATATGCTTGGGCAGTAATCGTAGGGCGCGACTGTCCACCCTACCACCCTCTCATGTAGGCTGAATAGCACTGCCACCACCACACACTCTAGACGCAGAGGTTACACGACCGACTAGGCCCATCTCAACTAACTAGTATAGAAATGCCAGGCTGCCCGCCCGCGACCATGGAGACAGAGATAGACTCCCATCCCACACAACACCTTCGGCCATGCGAGCGCTGCGTACCTACCAGTCATGGCATCCTTCGGTCAACTAACAAATGCTTTTATAAAAGCATCTCAAGAAACTACTTTGGCCTTCGCGAATTTTAACTTTGATTTTTCAATTGTCAAATATGACGCCCCAGCAGAGTACAATGGACTTGGCAATACATTATCGAAGCGCCGCAAACAGGTCGCCGAGGACGGCCCTGTTCACGTCACTGCGCGAAAGCTGAATGCTCTTTTTAGAGGCGTAATACCACAATGCCCAAACCTGATCCAAGCTTACGGGCTTCGAGCAAGTCAAATTGCAAGCCTCCCAGACGTCAATCCGCAGGGCTTAGCAATGCAGGGAGTATTCGCAGACCACGTTGGTGCCGATGGGACGACCATTTGGGCTGCTGTAACATCAGGGAAAGAAACGGTGACGATTCATTTACTCGCCTGTATGCTTGCACGTATATGGAACCGAGAACAATCACTGTCCATCTGGAGCGAGTTGGTTGAACAGAGAAAGAAACGTCTGCAGGACCTAGTTGCGGGGCCCGAAGTTGCTCTTAATGTTTCTGACCTTACCGCATCTCGCGTCGAAATCACCAAATCTCAGATTGACGAATGGGATAGAGGTGCCAGGTAAGTATTTGCCACTTTCGTTCTACCAGTCAGTGACTATCTCTGACAGATCATAGGACATGGTTACAAGCCGCTGATACAGCCAAGATGCTCCAACAGACACAATTTAGGCTCCTGACTGACAATATATCACTCCCAGTCTCAGGCAAACCGGTCGTTCTAGACGCCGTCTTAGAGGCCTGGACGAAGGCACTACAAGCATTAGAGAGCCTGATCAAAGGCGAGGCCCTGCAGGTCAATGACGGAGCCGTACTTTTGGGGCTGTCAGCGTGGCACATCTACCCGGATATAGTCCTGGCTGGGACTAATGAGTATATAAAGCAAGGAGACGAGTTGGTCCACCCAGGAGGTATCGTCACTCTAGGTCTCACCAACAGAAAGAGTACCGATAAAGGTGTGTTCTGATCCCTTCCTCTGGCCCATGTGAGATATTATGGGGGTACCGAGATAGCGAAACGCCACGCCGGGGTAAGGGAGTCACAAGTCAGCTTTGAAGAGTTCATGTTTGTCGTGATCGGTAGTATTCTGAGCGGGTGGGATGCCCAAGACCTTGACCTGAGTGCCCAACTGGGTTTGATTCGAGCTTTCGGCAAAGCAGTCCGTCACGACGTTCAAGACAACGAACTGCCACCCGTGCGCGGGATCTATAGCGTGTTGACAAACCTATCCTCCCTTGTAGGTCGGTATGCAAAAGCTAAGGACGTATATAAGCAGCAGATCACGCGACTCATAGCCTTTGGTAGACGGCGATGCTCCAACTTCCTTGCTCCACCATCACCACCATCACAACTCCTATTACCAGCGTTCGGCTTAGTTAAATTCACTACACTCATGGGTACCTTCAAAAAAAAAAAACACGAGGGCAGAATTAGACTTCTCCGAGGTTGGGCAGAGAGAGAAATGTTGCCTGACTTCACATCTTGTGCTATCATACGCTATAGTACGGACGATTACAATTACTTTAAATTTACCAACATAGGTGATCAGGAGCTCCGCTCCCCAAAAAGACAGAAAACCGAAGCGTTTCACAGCACAGCTCCCGCCACAGAATTTTTGTATCTTCATTGGATAGAAGATAGTGACAGAGTGCGTAATACCTTAGAAGAACTTTTGGAGGTAGACGTGACTGAAGAGGATGTATTATTAATACCTCCTGGACCTGGGCAAAAGCCTCAGCCTTACAAATTCTTCTGCGGGGATTCTCGCCTCGCAGCAATTTATGTCCCAGCAGAGAGAAAGTTTCCTAGGAAAGATTGCATGAGTGTCTCTCAGCTTATTCGTTGTGTTCAACACGGTGACCTCCCCTTGCCCCAAATCTCCATCGCTCTACGCGTGATGGCAAGTTCTCCACCATATCAACCTTATGTCGACTCACTCGAGGCTATTGGGACGGCAGAAAGCATCTATTCGAAACTCCCGGGTGCAAAAGTCGATCTCCAAGTAACATCCAAGAGAGTCAGCGAAGCAAATGGTGGAGGGAGATTCAATCGCGGAAAGCATGTACTTTGCAGGCCATTTTCAGTTGCATTGCTTACTTTGAAACTGGAATATTTGACGCAGATCCCGAAACGGTCGGAAAACACACTTTCGCATTATGCCATGGAACATCGATATTCGTCGCAAGCAGTCTGCTAACAGACCCAATCGATAAAGTCCCAATCATTCCTGTCGAAAGGATAGTCGGTAACATTGGCAAACCGGGATTGGCTTTCTTGATCAGCCCTTCAACACCCCAAGTACGAAAGGTTGATTACTCCAGTTGGCACGCAATTTCTCATTCACCTTTCGATGGAGCAGCCCAGGACAATTTCCCGGCTACATCATTCCACCTCTCATTTACTGGATATGAACAAGCCATGTATTTTAAAAGGCAAAGTGGCCGAGATGCACCCGCTCACTTGATAGAAACGGCGATATCGGTATATGATAAGGGGAAATGGGTTTCGGACCTAGACATAATCAAGGCTTCCGGATGCTGGGTAAAAAGCGTCATGTATGACTGCCAGCATTCCGATGAAGAGAAAGCAGATAGGTCTTCTCTTGGGCCAATAGTAACTGTGGATTGTTGGGAGGAACTTCTAGATCCCCCAATCGAGAATGCCATCGTCCGCAGCCACAAAAATTGGACGGCTCGCTTGGCTACAGCAGCCCTTGCTGTTCAAATGGGTCTACATGTTATGATTCTGCCCTCAAAACAATGCTGGAAATGCCTGCATATCGAAGCCGCTTCTCAAAGTAACATACTCCAATACCACAATATGGATGAAGATGAGGAGGGGGTTTGTTGCTCTGATAGTGAAGATGGAGGAGGAAATTCTGGCTCGGAAACCTATTATGATATACATGATAGTCTAGATGGTTACGAAAGGGACATCTACTCGTTTACACTCCGAGCTCCGAAAGCTTCTAATGAGGAACGAGTGAAGCCGAGAGCTATCTTGATATATTGATATAGACACAAACTCTGGTATGACAGATCTATATAGTTTTGGCGAGTCTTCTGGGACCAAGGGGATGATGGCGACGACAACGCAATCTCGGAACAGTTAGCTCCTGAGTGGGTTTTGTCTTTAAGCTATAATCTCCTATTTTAATTTGAGCATCTTGGGGGCGTCGTATAGGTAATCGAATACATATTATATTACTTAGCTGTTCCTAGCAAGGGCTTATAAGTAATAGCGACAACGAAGTTTAATATTGAAGACTGCTGCCAAAGGACACGAAGCCATTGCCGAACTGCTGCCTTAATAGTTCTTTGCTTATATCAAATTGTTCAAGACTAAATTTGAAAAAAAAGAGAAGCTCGTGACTTGTCAGACTTCAAAGTTTCAAAAAATTGGACGAGCAGGGAGTCGAACCCTGGGCTTCTCGCAAACCTTACATTGTAAGATCTTACATCGGTGCAAAGCGAGCACTCTACCACTGAGTTACACGCCCTTTGGATGGGTGGAATCTGCCGAACTCCACCAGTATAAAGTGAGCCGGCATCATTGGCCGGCTTCCGATGAGGGGGTCTCTTTCAAAGTACGTCTATATATCCATTTTGTACCCGCCTCGTGTTGTGGTTGGTTGAAGATGATGATAGCGTGTGCTGGGTATGGATGCGCTATTACTTTAGCACCCTACCACCTAGGCCAGACCTAGGCAGCTAGGTAGGGCGTTCAATTCCAGCAGCGTATAGTGGATATCACGAGATTTCATTGGCTAGAAACGAGACTAGGTGTGCTATGCGGGCGCCTTGCTGTGTTAAGCGTATGCTTCCATTGTTCTAGAATGTGACAGTGATAACTGTTTTACTGGAGTTTTAGGAAGCTTATTATGAAATCACAAAGTCCGCCGTCTTCTACTGTATCTGACAAAACTTTCATAGATGTCAAGAAGGTGATTCAATGGACTGCCCATTAACGAGAGAAAACCAAAACCCAAGCTGTTATGATGGTAACATAGCGATTGACACTTGAGAGGAATTCTTAAGCCCTATTTGGGGGCCACAGCTATGGGCTCGAATCCTAGACTTGGTTGAGATTTTTTTTTTTCACTATACTCACTATCATCACGAGCTAACCCAGTAACTTCAGCTGTCGAACCGTTTTCTCTAGAACCTCCAGCTAGCTAGCTAGAGAGTTATTAGTAGGTACATACTTATACAAGAAGCTAGCTGAGCCTCAACCCCGCAGCAATCTTAAGATCGCCGGGAACCAGCTGTCTGGAATAGAAAAAATACGCGGAAAGCGTTCGCTTAGAGGCCAACAGCTACGGCGGAGCAGCAGCGCCGCAGCGTGGCATGTGATAGAAGCTGGTAGTACAGCATTGCTTTTCGCAAATCGTAAATCGCCTTAGGCGCGCGTTCTAAATGCGGTATCGGAAGGCAGCCTAGCCGCGATAGTAATGTGCATCCCGTTATGAAGGGAGTGAGGATTGCGACTCGCGCTCCTGCACGATTCTCGCCCGTAGCCGCGGGAATATAGCGGCCGGCCTTCATAATAGACCAGACGTCGGTTCATAGAAGGTATATCGGGCTGTTGTGGCAGGTCAGTTATGCCAATAATTAAGAGGACCACCAAGAGGGACTATACGAGCTTTTGAAATGTTTCAAAACATACCTAGCAAGGAGGGCTGCATCCACACTGAAGGGTACGGCGATTGCATTCTAGATGCCGTCCCCCAACTTCTGCGAGATGTGTGCCGGAAGGAAGAGGCGTAGTCACATTGCTGCATGCGCTTAATACCGCGGAAGGCCTTGGACAGGTTTGTGTCTACGGTGGTTCTTCGCACGTGGTGATCCAAACCCCTAGATACTGAGATGGGGGCATGTAAGGGGTTGTATACGATGAGAATGGTGATTCTATTCTGGGATACATGTGAACCAGTGATGCCAAGAGAACATTGGTCGTGGCTTGGTCTCCCTGAATTGTTGTTTGTACACACTTCGATGCATGATGCACACGACGGGTAAGCAAACGACGACGAGTATTTCCTAAATAGATGTTGATGGAAGATACGATATCAACCTTCAACATCTAACCTACCTATATCGCAAACCTCGTCGTCGTACCAACTTCGTACTTAGTAGATAACAACACAGCCTCGAGTATTCGACCTATTCTTAGAACGCATTTCGGGTCCTCATGCCGACCCCACAACTTGATAGGTTCATCCCTCTCATATCTTACTGTAAGATTTCCAGGCAACCTTCCCATCGGAGATAGCTGACTGTCCTATGAGGCGAGCTATGCTTATGCACCAATCAGCTTCGACCCCCGTTCAAATTCAGGATCTTCCTCTACGGCTGAAATGAACTGGTGAGGAACATCATTGCCTTTTCGTTCAAGCCTGTCCCGATCCGGATGCACATGCTGACATGATCCTTGAGACGGCTATGGGTACTGGAACCAAACTCTCACGCGACAACGTTGACGTCGTCCATAGTAAGCTACTCATGGGTCAGTACTAAGTAGAACGCGGAGGGTAGGTACCTGGTTCACTGATTTTGGAGTTGGGAACGAACCGCGCCTCACGCGGGCACGTGGTCTTGGTAGCGAGGAAGCTGACAGAAGCTCATCCTCTCTGAAGAAGAGGTTAGCACTAAAAAACATAGCCAAGATAGCTAGGAGTCCATGTGCTATGCAGGGAAGATATTTTAAGATAATCCTTAGAAAAGTACATATATAGTAGGCAACTTCCGCTAAAGGTTGGTGATGCCCTACAACCATTGCAGGGGAATGTTTCCGATTTATACAAAGTAGCGTCAGCAACGCGTACCTACCTCTTCTGGTAACCAGCTTGGCGATTTACCAAGACGAAGCTACTCGGAGTCAATTGTTCGATGAAGGGAAATACCGCATAGGAAATCCATGATCCGATAATTATCTGGCCTGATTTCTGGTGAATTGAGGACATATTGTCGAAGTCATCTCCGGTTCATTAAGTGGCTGGCAGATGTCTCGATCTCGGACCACAGCAATCTTAGTTAATAAGCTAGAGTCCTAGACAACGCAAGGTCTGCGCTATGATCTCGGAATGAGAATGTTCATCTTTCGAGAATCGACAAATTGATATATTGCTTTTGTTCGGCCGCTACAGGGGACTGATTCCGTCGTCGTGGTATGGAATCAGCTGATTTTATTGATTACGACGTACAGCGTTGAATGTTGAAAAAGTTGTTGAAAGATGAGAGAATCAAGAAACCAAGCCTGCTAGAACGTAAGCTCCAGGGCTGGCAGCTAGGGTAAACGTCAGGCAGGTCCAGGGCTCGCGGGATGCATTTTTAGAAACGCGATTAGGATTAAGGTTATGGAGTCCGATCTAGTCTAGATACGGGTTAGCCGAGCTTGATGCTTGAATGGGAAAGAGAATAACGACTTATCTGGACATAATTGGCTGTTTCAAAACGACGGAGAACCTAACGGATCGCAAAGTGACGCCATTGAAACTAAAACTGTCAAACATCCTTGAAGTTCGGTACCTGGGTACCCACCACGATACACAGGACCACAGGTAGAAATTGCGATAAGACAATTGCAGTTTAGACGAACACCACAAACCACAACCTTGGAAGTCTCCTACTACTCAAATTTTTTTTCATAAGATGTGTACGTGTATTCTTAGAAACCCGAGACGATAGTCTAGATCGAGCTCCGATAATGCACATGCGTGTTTCTCGCTCAAACGGAGGATGATGCAAGGCAAGGCGTGACAAGACAGCGCCGATCAGATTGATGCAGCATTCAGACATTCAGGCTATTTGACCTACAGCATTGTTAAACCGGTCTCTCGGCAAGGCGAATTGGGGAAACGTCTAATGTTAAACAATATCGCACAGAGGTTTTTAGTTGGTACTAGATAGTTCATGCACAGTTAGATGGTGTTCGGACCTGATCGACCATCGGAAACGTGTAAGAGCAGAGCAGATCAGACGGCGAACAGGGTGAGCAGGGTGAGCCAAACAAATCTGACAAATGCACTACTCTCTCTAGCACGGGATTCGAGTGACATCGTTTCAATAACTCAAATGTCGAGTCAAGGTGCTTGTTCAAGGTGCTTAGGATCCGCTGCAGGTCATTACCTAGTCTCATCGACGGTCATAGCAAGCCAAACTACCAATATCGCTGGATCGCTCGAGGAAAATCTTTAGAAGCCTCGATCGAAATTACCAACTTAATCCAGTAGGTACGGGGGCGAGCCCGGGGAAGAGGATTCAAAATCGTATTCGAAGGATGCGTATCATTTGGGGGTGGATAGGTAGGTAACGATGGGGGTTGTCCTCGGAGGGGGGGTGATGGATTACGTCCTTCGCACCTGGGCACATTGACATATCAACGACAGGTTAATCGAAGGTCTCGCGATAGATTAGGGGGGAGGAACAAAATTTGTCTATAGGGGTTGATCTAGGTAACTATATGGTCTACCTAGTACGTATATGGTAGATTTCGCCCCATCGAGTGGTCAGGATATAGGTCGTGCTTCGCGAATGGGTTTAACGCTAACCAGTATACGAATGATAATGGTGGTGATGAATTGTCGAAGAAGTTAGCAGCATTCAAACGGCCTGAATGGCTAGCCTCTTGCAGAATCTCGGTGGTGGTCAAGCGGACCGAACTGGGTCGGGAAAGCCAATCAGTTGACGACAACCACCATCCGCGCTGCATCAGAGTTGTAGTCTCTAATGCAGTAGTGGTAGTCCCTAGTAAAATCTCCCTGATGCGGGATGTGTAGCCAGGATTCTGGTTGGCTGTTTTGGACTCTTGAATTTTTACTATCCCTTCTTTTACGTCGCACCTGACTGCTCTTACATTTTGATCACCCTTCTCCTGAATCTTATAGACGAATTGGTGAGATTTACCTATGTGAGAAGTATACCGGCTACGAAATCGAGATCTCTAGATGCATCTTAGAGTTGTAGTTTGATTCATTTTTTACTACTAATTGTGAAGGAATATAAGCTAGGTATTAGGGAGGTCATTACTAACCTTGTGCCTTGTTACCTGCCTTATTCGACCTGTCAATCGCTTGAATGCCTCGGCGGTAGTCGGCGGTAATGCAGATCTCTACCTATGTATAGTATGTAATACAGTATGTACGAATCCATATACTAGTGCGTGTATACTGCGGAGGCTGCGGAGGCTGCAGAGACAGGTGTGTAGTATCAACTGTCTGCATTATACACGATGTCTTGGGGGTTCGGTCTAGAGTTGAACGATGAAGCCAGCTGGCCATTCGTAACGCATAAACGCCGCGTAAGAATAGGTATCCACCAGCGATTGTTTGTTCGTATGCGTTTGTCAATTCTAGTATCGAGGCTCTCTTTATTCTAGACTTTCATTGCATTAAATCTATCCAGGTAGTCCTAGGTATCTAGGACCTAGGAGGACCTGGGTACCTATAGGCAGGCTGGCAGGTAATAGACAATAAAAGAACGGGTTCTTGTGACCCGCGGAAAAATAAGCGGCTTACACGTCTCCCGGGCTTACACACACAGGCGCAGTTAGTGGGGTCCAGTGGACCATAGCCAATAGTCCTATAGTTCAGTGGGTTCTTTTCCAGCTGCCAGTGTTACCAGGTTACCATCCGGACAGTGGACTAGCTGCTATTGTCGTCGTGCCTATCACGTACCGGCATACTATGTAGTGGTGGCAGGCAGTGGATCGATGGGCTGTTATGACGCTGTGTTCCTACATGCGATCAATATAACAGATACATACGAAGTACAGCAGCTGACCTGTGGTATGTACGCAGGAGAAGGGATATCCTAACTCCTGACAGCCAACGTCGTTGATTTTCTGCGGTCGATCATCTTCAAGGGGCTCGATCCGTTAGCATGCAAAGCGCGAAAAAGGTTCCGCGGCGTGCAAATTAGCCCAGCGGCCCAGGTGTCAGTGGTGAGCTTCGTCGGCCTTCACCACTTGAAATCTATGAGCTGAATGGCCGGATGGCTGACTCAACCACTGCAAGGAATCGTTGGCTTGAGATCCGGTAACTCGTCGTCGAGAAGGATTTCCGACGAGCAGATCTTCCGATAAACCCCCCAAAGGGCCAATCCTCTTTACTGCGTACCTATCGGACTCTACTCGTACATACGACCGTCCAATCCCAACTTTGAACTCTTGGGCGATCGTAGGTCTACTACATAGTATGTATGTATGTATGGTCCACAGTGCTAGTCCATCCGTAGTTAGGAAAGTTGTCCTCTTTTGATCCTTAAGCGAGTGCGGTATGCCGGGATGAAGGATCGATGAAAATAGAATGGCGTCATAGCACCATAGATTTTGGGGGGGAAATCGACGTAGCTGAAGATTCTATCAAGTGATTAGGTAAATTGTTGGTTGATGGACGGAGTGAAAAAAAAAAAAAAATAGAAGTGGCTATGAGAGGAGAAAGAAAGAACCGGTTATCCGATCCGAGTCGAGTCTACCAATGGTCAGTGTCAGTGGCAGTTGCCGCAGTTCTTAGAGTTCTTGCAGTTCTTTCGCCCAACCGCCCGATTATTTCATTCCGGTTTCCCCCAAGTTTGCAGGTTTGCAGGTTTGCTACCTGCTACGCTACCGTAATATGATTAGGTACCTAGTACCAGTTAATCCCAAAAAGACTACTAGGTACATACCTACACTATATTTGAATCGATATCTTACATACCGACGAATATTTACACATTACACCCACAAATTACTGTCATATAATTATTATGTTATCCATAAGTTACTCATAAGTTACTCATAAGAAATTATCAGAATACAACGTATGAGTCTTAGTTACATTTGTCGGCCTGTGCGAGCCCTCGACTCGGACCAACTGCTAGGTACCTAGTGGAAGTAGCCCTGGAGGGGTCTAGGACCAACGAGAGCGCTGGAAACCACCAGTACCGCAGGTACCACTAGTACTAGCCTCTAGTGTAGGTACAATACCAGACTGCCAGAGTCCAACGAGAGGAATCCCTCTTGAGAAGCCACGCCGCTTCTGTAAATTCCCATGCTCACTTTGAAACAAACACATATTGAGCCAATGAAGGCAACTTCCAAACCGATCGACCACTAATCCTCCTAAGGCTAGGCAGTCGTTCGAGTCCTTCTTATTCAGGACTATTCAGGACTGCACTGGTATATTGTTGGATGTTGTTGGATATATTTTTACTTTTTTGGCGGCATTACTGTAATTACGCTTCATCCTTTCGAAGGGCAACAGGCAAACAGGTAACAATTTTTTCTTCGATTTACGATCTACGACTCTTCGCTTGCCCACCGTTACCCGTTACCACCCTTGTACCTTGTCGCTTTTTTTTTTCGAGGAAGGTTAAAGCCGTACTCCCCAAAGTGGGCTGTGTGCACGACAGAAGGGGCTATTCCAAGGGTCTAAAAGTCTGAAGGCCTGGGAGTTACAACACCCGCTAAGACTCTTAGCTCCAGTGTTCCAGATTTCCAGGTTCAGGGGAGAGGAACTCTGACCCTCCCAGACTCTCCCAGGTTACCCCTGTCACCCTACCTCTACGAGTCGTGCTTGTACTGCTTGGCATACAGAAAATACCAAAATACCAAGGTACGTAGCTACGTCCCCCCCCCACCGTCGACTTACACCTTTCCTCTCACAATATCCATATGTAATGGCACCCACTGCCCAACTTCTCTTCTTATGAAAAAGACCTTTATACCTTCAATTCTCTCAACCAACAATGTCCCTCGCCTAACTATCATAGTATCATAGAAAGGAAAAGAGCTGGACTCAGCTTACATTCTTCAAGGTTGTGGATCGAACAGGTTCAGTTCAACTGTTCAACTGTTCAACTTCTGGTTTCCACTATCCCACTTCCCACTTCCCACTTATACTACACTACGCACACACCGTATAAACGCTGGTATAACTACTAAAACCATACCACGTATAAAGAGGTCCCCACAAGCGGGCCAATACAAAAAGACGACATGTCTCTGGAACAATCTCGACTATTAAATGGGGCGGAAGAGACTCGAAAATCTGCTGCTTCTAGAATAGCTAGCAAAGAATCGAGGGAGAAAGCTAGGCACAGCTTCGCTTCATACTCGACTCAAGAAGAAGACTTGACCGACGTATACACCGATATGGAAGAACCATGCGTGATCGAAGAAGCCACAGTGATGGATGCCAAGGAGGTGACCATCGAGACCCCGAAGTTACCGGAGAAGAGTGCCCTCAGAATGTCGAGGTTCCTAGACAGCTTGAAGCGTAACTCGATTACCGAATCCCTAAACGACCCGCACGACGTCTACCTTTCCTCCGAGGAAGATGCATCGTCATCCGCCGACGACTTTTCCGACTACGACTCCGATTCCGACCTGAACAGCACCGGATCGGAGAAATCACCACAGCGACGAGGGAGCCACGAAGAGAGTGCAAGAGCAGTATCAGTAATATTCATTGGGAGGCCCTGCGTCGTAGACTTAGCGAGCGGTAGACGATCAGTTTCCCCGATACGAGGACCTCGATCGATGGCGCCCTCTCCGGCTCAACAAGACTTGTTCGCTGACCGACCAGAACATCCACCACGCAAGAGCAGCCTCACATCTACCATAGACTTACCTAAAGAGAGTCCGTCGTTCCTAAGCCAGGACCCTTTTGCTTCGAACAACTACAGATTAGAGTCGATGCCAAGAAGCCCACCACCGGCCAGTATGAGCCCCCGGCCGAAGACACCAACGGCGGCCTTCCACCGGTTCCAAAAGTCATTAAGCCTGGTCCGGAAGCGTAGCCGTCCTAATCTAAAAGATGCCGCCTCCAGGGATAGTATCAGTTGGCCACTTGGATCCGGGTCTATCTCAACCACGGACCTACTTAGCTTGAACTCATCACGAACTTCCGAAGAGGAACAACAACTACAAGAACTAGAGCAACCTAGGAGACCTCGAGTGATATCATCTGCTACCATGCCACCTGAGATGTCAGCAATTATGAAGGAATCGATCAGACCTAACCGGAGAGATTCGCTGCCGAGACTACTCACGAAGCCACCTCCACCGCAACCGGTATCGCCGAGTCCCGCGTCGGCGAAAAGAGGCTTACTAAGTGGCTTAAATATGAATAGGCGGCGAAGCTTACGGATCAAGCCTTGAACAACCACATCACTCCCACACCACTCATCCTTCGTCATGCGTCATTCATCATTTCTCATTCATTCTTGTAAGGAGTCCGGCATTATATCTCAGGGCAGGCGTTGCAGATACATAAATCATGGAGTTAGGTTGCACGGCGTATAGGCAGTCACAATTACACAGACAGACAGATCGGGACATGATTTGTTTTTTGCTTTTTTTTTCCTGATGGGAGAGGAGAATAATGATACCTTGGGGGCAAAAAAACCTGCTAACGAATAACGGTCGCGGGGTATAGGTTTTTAGGGGGTTGGGTTGGGGTGGCTTAGCAGCACTTAGCTGACGTCTATTGAGACATTCAGACTTACATTTACATTTACCACACATAGCCATAGCGAGCATCGCTCAGCATGAATGATACCACGAAATGAAATTTTCTTGATTTCACTCATTACCTTACACTAAGCTTTTTTCCCCCTCTCATCGTATCCCTTCGATAAAAAAATATGTGCTGAAAAAAATGTTACCTAGGTACCTACTCAAACTTGGAGATGTGACATCCATGGGCGTTTCTGGTGCCGGATCGGTAAGAAGTTCGTTTCGTCTGAAGTCGGTCTTGGAAGTTGATAACTGTTTCATTATAGCATGCATCCCATGTCTGCGATTGGCGAAACGAAATTTCAGCGATACCGTCGTATCTTGATTATCTATTATTTTCTATTTATTATTATTATTTTTTTTTTATTTAACAAAGGTGCATTTTCCTCAACGCAGCGGGTTTCACGCCTAGGTTGGCTCACCGCATCTCCAATCGCGATTGTCGCCTTGTATGTGCAAAAGCGCTTCGCCGATCCTCCATGATTTTTTTACTCTAGTTTTCTTTCCCCCTCTCTCTCTTTTCCTTACTCTCGTGATCACTACCGATAGCGGGCGATCTTAAGCAGGAGTATACCTACTAGTAGGTAGTTAGGTCACGGTAGGTACAGGAGACAGGAGTAGAGCGTCCCGCGATACCGTTCCCGCCACAAGATTTACTTCATCATCCACACGTACTGCGTTGGACACACATGCAAGGAACGAGACTAAAATGGCGATTCGACCTATCACGACGCAGCTGTCCCACACCCCAGCCAGCGCAGAACTTGGACTCGCGCGGGCTATGTATGCACTCAATCGTATTCAGAACCAGACCTTGGTTTTTTTTTTTTTCTCTCCCGCTACTCTGCCCTAGGGGTCTTTTGGGTCTAGGAAGAGAAAAATCTACAAAAAAAGTCAAGAAAGCAGGTATAGTACTATCTACATGGTAGGTAGGTAGGTAGGTTGGAAGATACATACCTATTCAACGTCAGCGATCTTCTGCCGAGCGTGGCAAAGGACGTCGCTAACTAACTAACTATCTAGTAATCAATACTAATCCAGACCAAAGACTCCATTGCCGGGTTGACAAGCTGCTATGTAATAATGTTCTACGCCTCTACGCAATCGTCTGCCATCCCGCACGGGCGAATGCACACCTACTATATTGTACATACGTCTGTCGTCTTACCGTCCCGATGGGCAGATGCGCCCTCCCTCGGAATATAGCCACCGGGCTTTTTTACTTTGTTTAAGGCAAAGACTTTTGCGCACATTACATAGGTACAGGTCCTAGGTACTAGGTATGGACCTAACTAGATAGGCTACCTACCTAACGGCGTTATGTTAATGAGGGTATAAGCCTGACTGGCCAATCGAGGACGCGACCGCATACCACCTCGACGTTCGTGGGGTGGGGTGCAAGCGCTGATTCGACGGGCGCGCGCATCACGACGTACGTCGAGTATAGGAAGTGTGTGTGGGTTGGGTGGATTCGATCATCGAGCCCGGATCGCTTTAGGCTTGGCTATGCTATATCCAGGTGTGTCGCCCGCGAGAGGTAGCCAACAGTCAACTATAGCCCGTTAGTCCTGTGTGTAATATGTAGGTACGTATGTATGTATGTGCGCGCGATAGATAGAACGAAATGTCTGTGGGAGCTTGACCGCCAGGTCGTCGGAGACTTATTGCTTTGCGTACGAATATCCATGATCATCGTGGATTATGCCTCTCGGTACGCCTATTCCTATCTAGATAGCAGGTAACCTCAGTCTTACGCGCAGCTTACCTGGCATATCCGGTCGCCTGAACAGGTCGCGTTGACGAGCTGGCAAAAGGCCCAACGAACCTGACTGACTACTAGGTATGTACCTAGGTAACTAACAGGTGACCGGCGAACCGCAAAGTCGTACCGTTGCGACGATAAGGCATAACACCGCTAAAGACCGCCACACCTATTGATGCTTGATGTTACCTGGGTAGATAATTATTATTGTTTTTTGACCGCATTCTCACTGCAGTGCTTCGTAAGTATGTAATGCAGTAATGCGCGACGACCCTGACACGACATGTCGACAACGCAAGGGGCGCAAAATTCTCCTGACGTAGCAAGATTTCTCCCCCCCCCCCCTCCCCTCCCTCTCTCTCCCAGTCAGCCAGTGTGGCTTGCCCTACCCCCCATCTCTGCCTAGCCAATCGCAAGCGCGGGAGGCGGAAACAGAAACGCTTCGTCGATTCCTGGCCCCGTCGTCGTTGACGCCCATGACGGCGGCGCATGCATGAAAGACTTTGGGGGGGGGGGGGGGTATGGCAGGTCTAGTCCTTTCGGATGGCTTAACTCGATTCACGTAAGAAACACCCAGGTCCCAGGCACGCACACGCATTAGCCATACATCGACTATTGACCATGGTAGTAGATAGTGATAGTAGATATTGCGTAGTTAGCACACACTTGTCCAGAACGGGTGCTCGGTTTAGGGTGCACTTGGATAGTATGTAGTCAGGGCCCCCGAATCGAGTCTAGGCCGAGCAAGCATCGCCAATGCGCTCGTCGCCCTGGATCCTGGCCCCCCTGGCTGCTCCCGAGATCTTAAGACGCGGGTTTAAGGGTGGTTCAGGAGTAAAGTTGGCTAGGAGGACTAGGAAGACTAAGAAGACTAGGAACGGTTATGCGAAGACGTGTATGGAGGATTGAGTCCGCTAGGTGGTTAGCGTAGATATTAGGGCTGGTGATGATGGGATAGCGCTTGGGTATAGCCCTATAGTGGTAAAATACGCTGAAAAGATAGCGAACTAAGGCTTAGTTGATTGGAACTTAAGGCTTAAGCTTCACCACGCCCGAACCTTTGGACGATGCGCGGACGGCGGGGCATCCCTGATGAAACGGGGGACGGACTGGTTATCAAACGGCAGCGCAAGAGCTGGACCAACCTGGACGAATCTTGGTGAGCCTTTCCTCCTAAGATAGACTAAAACGTGGTACAATGATCCATAGATTCAATTAGAGTTATAGAGGGACAGTTACACGGAGATAATTGGTAATCGGTAGGGGAATATCAGCGCAGTGCTCCTACCTGTGCAGCTTGTGTAACCCGTGGAATCGATTCACATGCAATCTTTTTAGCGCCTACTTTATCTCGTCATACCCATCGGAGTTAACCAATTTATCTCAGACTCCTCAACGACCTACCATCTCGTTGCTGATGGAGCTGGAATCGAGAGCGGGTAGCCTACCAAGTATCTTAAGAAACATACAGTACCTACCGGTTCTAAATCATTTTTGTGGCTAAGCAGCGAGTCCGAGTCGAGTCAATACAGTCGCATAACCAGACAAACTCTTACCCATCCCGCGAAGATCGCAGTCTCGAAAAGCCAAACCGTGCGCTGCGATGTTGTATTTTGCGCACAACAATGATAGCGTATATTTTATTGCTCGCATATGCTCGTGTGTGCGTGTACATGACATCCGCGCATTACATACAAGACCTACATGCCTAGGTGCCTAGGTGCCTAGTTAATCGCCGCCCAGCCGGGACATGGTGAAACGGGCACCCGCGAACAGACGTGCTATGTAATGCAACGTCGACGCTCGCCCCCCCTGGCCGCACGAGGACTACCCGAAACTCGGGACGAACAGACGTCGTCACGCACAGATGCTGCTGGCCCGGGTTTACGTAGCACCGCATACGTAGATCTACCTCGTCTCCCCTTCCTAGGACCGAGGTATTTATGCCTTTGCGCATATAATACGTGAGGCCCCGGGGATACTAGGTAGGTATATGCTATGGCTATGCCGCTCCCCTGCGCGTTTCACCCCGCCGCGTACGGCATAGCATCGCCTAGATCTCCTGGCCTGTATTAACACGATTTTCTTATAGAGAGGGATCGGTGCTAAGGAGGCACTTTACCTAGTCGTGGTCGCGGCGCACGTGGCTATGGGGAGAGATTACAGGATCGATCTAGAGATTTCTAGGTTGTAGCCAAGAGAGGGACCGAGTTAGCATGTCATGCCGAGCGGGAGATGCTAGGGCTTTTTTTGATGATGTATCGTGCCCCAAGCCCGGTCTTTCGCCGTGCCGGTGGAGGGCGAATCCGGGATGGTGCTTGGGGGAGTCGTCAGTTTGTCCGGGGGTTACGTATTGAGGTATCCATATGTGAAGAACTTCTTGAGACCTAGGACATAGCCCCCAAAAGTCATGGTGTCTCTTTTCTATTACGTTCACATTGTAACGTGACTGGGACTATTGTTGCCATGGGCCCCTTTGTTTGCCAATGGCACAATTATCTCACTAAGACTCAACTGAGAGGTTTCCATACAAGAGCAAACGTCAAGATATCACCTAGCATAGGCAAACTCGTCTATATACCCTTTCGCCTCGTCAATTCTGGAATGATAGGTGCCTCCTAAGTTGAATCGGTCATCTCTTTACTCCAACCACAACCCGACAACCCAAAAACTCAAGACCATACATCGTCGAAACCCCAACCATGCTGCTTCTCTTCCACGCTCTGAAATCGACCTTACTTTCCTCCTCGTCTTGTACTGACTTACTAATGAAAATAACAAAAAAAGACACATATATCTAAACAACTTGCTTTCCTCCAACAAAAAATGACTGAAATAAGGCCAGGTTGGAACGGCCTAGTGGTGTAGCATGAGCATACTTACCCACAAAGTATTACTTACTACCTGCTAGTATCATTAACACCGCTAGGTCCTAGGGTTCGATTCCTTAGATGGCTATCTCACTTTTTATTTTTGTCTTCAATTTTCATTTCACCCTTTTCTCTCGCATGCGAAATATTTCCTAGGTTACACCTTTTGGTACAATATAAACCCCCCGCCGTGCGCCAGAATAGGTACACTATGTCTATAACGTACTATGGTTCATATATCCTCTTGCTATTCAGTCCACATCTACCTAGGTAATCTGAGGGAGAAGCTGAGCCACAGTATATGACAGTAATATTAACACCGTTTTGCACATTGGGCAGTTATCCTGGTATTATCGTTCTGGCAGCCTGACGTATATTATTACGGGCTGCCACGGCTAGGATCAGAACCGACTCCAAGGTACCGGCAGAAATAGCTCTATAGACGAAGATTCTAAGCTGAGGAGGGAAAAGAGGCTATCTACGTCTACAGGAAGCGGGAGCATTTTATACATGATGGCTGGTGGTCTAGAAGCTTGTAGAGCTTCTAGAAAACTGTAGCCTAAGATCTGTAGCCTAGAAGCTACAAAGCAGTCTTAGGTTGAAGGGAGATGTACAAAGACTGCAGCATCTCTCTTAACAGCTGTAGATCGAACAAAGATTGCCACAGCTCGTCACACGGGCTGTGTTGTACTGTATCCAATGAAAACTGAGCGCAGCTAGCACTTCCCAATTTTTGGATTATTCTGGATAATTCTTTGGTTCGAGAGCCTACTTTTTGTCCTACATTCTAAGCCGTAGCTTTTGACTGGAGTCTTCTTTGAACAGTACGACATCGAGGGATTGTGTCGGAGCAACTATTTTTTTTTTTTACCTGAAAACCTTGCCAATCTACCTATCTTCATAAATACCAAGAATATTTTCCATATCCCGAGCATTGATTAGGCGGGTAATAAGGGTCGTACGTACATGGGACACACATCGTGACGTTGGTGCTATATACCCTCATTCATGCCGTGAGGAGCATGTTCGAAGTATCGCGACGTACGCATCATCGACCTACACTGTTCTATACTTGCTTCTACTCGAAAATATGAGCAAAACTTAGTTCTGCCTCATCTGCTATCTATCTCTATGAGCATTGCTATCCACTAGGTGGATATAAATGAAGTTGTTCGACTCGTCAGTGTTTGTAATCAATGACAGGTCTAGAAGTATCTGTATTCTTCGATTTTCGCCTGATGTATTTTATAAGCACGATCTTATAAAGCAGATCAAGCCATCTGGCTCATGGAAGGAGACAACGACGCCTAGAATGTTGATGTTGGGACTTGGGAGCACAGCGACATTTTACATAACTAAATTGGCAGATAGGGAGTTGGTTCCAATCGTTCTGTGGTTAAGAGATCCTTGTTGGTAAAAGTCACTTTGTGGAAATAGATTAGCTGATAACTTGGCCGAAGTTTTAATCTGCCCTTGTGTTATGATGTCTTCTCGTGAGATATCACTCCTTGGGTTAGAATAGAGTTAGGTATAGCCTTAGGTTCAGTAATTTTTAATATTTCGTGACCAAGAGATAGCGTTTATAAAAAATACTTGTTTGGTTAAGGTGTAGTTGGGATGTGTCACGCTTGACAGGTTTCGTGCGAATGATCTGGTGTGACTCATCCACGTCAAGTCTATACCTAGCAAGTTACTAATTCAAACCCAGTGCCAGTCAGGAGTTGGCGTTCTTAGGTATATACCAATATCTGGGTAGTAACGTGGAAGACAGAAACAATGAATTGTGGTCATTAGTGGTAGTCTAGAGTTGTGGGAACAACAACTATAACCTACAAACACGTTCTAACCTTGGACGGCCGTAGTTAGGAACAATTGCTACCAACTAGCAAAGACACTAATATATGTATAGTTGACTCTTCTTAACGATTGAATCACTTACCGTAACTAGGGGAATAGCCTGTCAAATCGCAAAGCTCGGCCGTACGACTCGTGGTTGGCGTTGGCACAAGTCATGATGATTGCTTGCAGATTCAAATAGGCGAAAGCATAAGACGATGAAGTGTCCCAACGTTACCAACTCGCTTGTGTGTCGTGTGTACATAAATAGGTACCAAAGTCTCGAAAGCCTTCAACAATCCATGGCCACGCCACTCACCAGTCCTGACAGCTTCTGAAGAGCCGACCACTTCCGTTCTCCTACCGCCCCTCAAATTTTCTTACACCAAACCCTTTATCAACACCAATATGCATTTCCTCAGGTTCTCCCTCCTCTTCCTCTCCACCCTCAGCTCCGCAGCCGCACTCCCCAGCAGCATCGCCACCACCCCCAGCACCTCCCCACCCGCCCCGGAGACCCCGACCCAAGCCCCCGGCGTCATACTCAAAGACGTAGTGATCAAGTGCTCCGACACCGAGCACTGGGGCAACTGGTACGCGTGCATGAAGAACAACGCGAGCGCGCAGTGCGACCCGATGCCGGACGAGCCCACGAGGCATATGTGCCGGCAGCTGTGGGAGATCACGTGCGGTATGTGTTCAACTTACCCTAGACCTAAGACTTAGGACTTGGATGTTTACACGCTTGTGTGGATGAGGATGCTGACTTGTAGATGTCAAGCTCACCAGTCTGCCTGCCAGGTCTTCCCTGGCTAAGGGGGACGCTGCTTTATGGGAAGCTGGCGGGACGCAGAAGTATAAAGAAAGCTTGGAGCTGAGTTGGATGTTTCTTGTGATTTACGGAGGTAGCGCTTTGGTGATGGCCATATTGGTAACAGTTGAGGAGGTTATATGGTGTTGGTTTTCTTATTCCCTCCTTGGGGGCTGAAGCTTCAATGGGCTATGTCAATGACAGGCTCCGAAAGCTTGAACGTCGTTTCGTATAGGGACTCAGAATATATAAGCCGGGTTATGTTACCTATTTCGCTCGTTAGATGAAGAAATTGAGGAGTGCACTAATTGTTCAGAGTAAATTTACCTACCTTGAGAACATTGTAGTGACTTAAGTCTTATGGAGTAGAGGGGGAGTATACCATACACGGCAGTAAAGTAAATGAGTCAAAGAGGGATTAAATATTGACATTACTAAGAGTCTAGCCCAAAAGTCGTACCTATGTAACCTTCGTTCATGTACTATATATATATTATACTGTTTCTAGAATTGAAACCCCTTTACTCTTACACAGTGCCTCATCGGTCGTATTCTTACAACAACTTCGTAGCAAGCGCGGCGGGCTGCTCCAAGATGACACCAGGCCCGGCAACAACAGAGTCCTGCGTCGGCGCGCCGGGGGTATCCGCCACAACGGCGACGACGACACCTGCCGTCTCGAATTGCGCGGGGATTGTGACCGTAATGGGCTTCTCGGGGAAGTCATTGGTGTCGATGGGCACGCTAATATTGTACACACCGTGGAAGAAGACGGCGTAGTAGTCCTTGTCAGCAGCGAAGCAAGGCTGGTTCGTGGGGGTAGTGAAGTTGAGGGCGATAGTGGAGCCAGGCGTCAGCGACGGGGTGTTCTTAGCCGCGCTGAGACTCGGCAGGTTCTGTCGCGGGTTGGGGTACTGCGGGTTCTCTGGGGGGCAAGACCCCGGGACGATGAAGCCGTTGGTGGTGTCGAGGATCTGGTTCGCGTAGGGGAAGATGGTGTCGGCAGGTCCGGCGAAAGGGTTCTCTCCCCAGATTTCCATCAGGCTCCACGTCTCGTGACGAGCCTCTGTCTCTGCGATAGCCGCCATGGCGCCTTGTCCTGCAGGGTTCTTGGTTTGCTGCACAAGACCCGTGAGGAAGGCCATGCTGGATATTTCAAGCACGGTGACGAGAGCGAGGAAGGAGACGGGGTCGTAGAAGGGGTACTGGTGCTCGCAGGCGCCGGGCTTGACGGAGGTGGGCGAGATCTGGTTCTGGAAGATGCGCAGGTGACCCGCCTCGTTGTTGCGGATTTCTTGGATACGCTGGTATGTGGTGTTAGGGTAGCCAGCGGCGACGAAGGATGACGTGTTGAAGGCCTCGACACCATGCTGGTAGAAGTCGTAGATTATCCATTCGGCAGACAGCAGATTCTGCCAGACTTCGTCATCTTCGGCTGGCGGTCCAATTTCGGTTGGCAGGATGGCGTCTCTTAGGTTTCCGGGGAAAGGTGCTTTGACTCCGTGGTATGTGCTGAAGATAGGGCTCTGGCCCGGCTTAGGACCGTAGTTGGGGTCAGCCAGCTTCTGCGTCTGCACGAACGAGCCGATCCTGCCGGGGACAGGTCCTGCGGAGACGACAGAAACCAAGGGGCTCAGAAGGCAAGCCTGGAAAAAAGATCGGACCGCCATTGTGAAGGGTGGCTTGAGGAAAATGTTGAGGGAAGAAGAAACGAGTGTGGTAAATTCCTGTCGCTGGCCTGGTATTCACAACGCCCGGGGCGAAGGGACTGTTTATATTACAATGCCGCGCCAAGTCACACATGAGACTTCCAATAGCGCACATTCGCAGACGCCACAAATCTCCTAGTGGACAACTGGGCGACCATCAACATCTGGTTAGATGATATCATGATGGGAACGGCCGAGATACGAGTTAGACTTGCAGCAAGCCACACACAAAGAAAAACCTGATCGAGACCTCCTTTCACTCGATAGGAGCAGCACCTAGTAGTTGAACCAATTACACTATTGGTCTCCCGGAACTAACGGCTCACGCATCTGATCGACAGGTCCGTCTGCCGGATTGGCCTAGTACTAAAACGACGGAAGGAGACCCATCTAGCCGGGCGGCGTTCAGGCGGTCCGAAGAGCATAAGCTCTAGGAAGAGAAAGGCAACTAGTTCGTAGCTTCCAGCCTCCCACGTCGCAAAGCAAGACCGTTAGTGTGGGGAGCTGAAAAGGCTATCGTCACGTCTTTGGGCATAGGACTACTACATACGTATGTGACTGCATTGAATGTAGAATCCGCCGTGATAAGAATTCAGGCGCAGGTGCTGGCATCTCAATCAGACTTGGATATGCTGTCAGAGTGGTATTCACAGGAAACTAATGTAAGTCAGGTATGCGACTTTGTGGTCTGGGCAGGTGTAGACGAATCCATCGAGGGCTTTACTGGAGTCTAGGCTTTAGGGCCTCTAGGATCTAAGCCGGATATTGAGACAGTGTGGTGGTACAAAGTAAAGGGGGGTGACAGACACGGTGTGTTTATGTTACCTCGTTTGTTTCCGCGTAGACCCGATATGGTGGAAAGGTACCTATAGTCCTATCCATAGGTACCCAAAGAGAAGGTTACTACTATAGTGCTATAGTACTAGCACTACTACTCCCTCGATCCCTTGGCTTACAGATCCGATCGCTCAATATAGTACGTCTGCCAAGGGCGGCTCTGCCGGTAGAGAGATCTAGCGTAACATGACATCTCATACCAACCGGGGCTAGTACGAGATGCCGGAGTTATGCTTCGGTAGATTTTTAAATTTCAGATTTCAGATTTCGAATTGCGGATTCCAGATACTGTCAGATTGTTAACTTAACATTCTTTTACTGCGTACCTTGGACGCGGGAGGCGACAATCATTTACCTAGATCTGAATACGAAGACAATAATCGGCCATGCAAGATAAGCTTCCAAGCTTGTTCGGATTCGTAGAAATGCTATGATAATGTATAATGTAGCATTGTGGCTGCATCCAGCGTTGCGTCTTTATTTCTCGAATTGATTATGGTGACGGTTGTTGATTCGTTGTTGATTTGTTGATGATTCGTTGATAATTCAGCTGCCGGGAAATAAAGTCGATGCCATTGGCTTGGCGTAGTTGGTGGTTACTTCCATCACAGCCCCTTTCCGTAATGATCGGCGATGTCTAATTGCTCCATTTTAGTGCCAAATGCTATTACGACGTAGTACTATCAGAAAAGGTAGATCGATTCTTTTATCCCTTATGGTATTCGCCTATCGAAAATCATGCACGCAAGACGCCATGCCACTCATGCCGCTGAGACACGCTACTCAGAATGAAGGAATTTCACGTAATTTGAATAATTTGAAAAAAAATTAAGAAAATTTAATTGTAGTTGATGGTGTCTGCCAAAATCAAGACGCGTGTGATAAGGCTTGAATTCAGGCTTGACTTCCAAGTGTGACCGCATCTGCAGATGTCGTCATGATTCGAGTAAAGCCTTGATTCGCTTAACCTAAACGAAAATCACGGGCGCGGCAGGCTGTGCTGTACTGATGTAATTTACACCCATATCTTAAAGAGTATGAGAACAAGCGTTGTGAAGATTTCCTTAAATAGGAGACGAGGGGCTGATGGCTCCCATCTGAAAATTTGGTATGGAGAATAATCACGAATATAAACTCATGTCTCTGCACTCACGTATGAGTATAGTCAAATTTTCATTCATAGAGTAACTCCTAACCTTAGAAGTCATGTTGGCTTCTACGTACTCCGAACGGTGCCGTATCCGCAGCTCTAAACTAACAGAAGACATGATCAACTCAAAGCGAGCTTCCACCCATCACATACCAACACCACTCATCCCCCCCTCATGAAATGCCCTCAACTACGAAATCTCGCAATGACCTTGTCGTGTAGGAAGTCTCGGACTCATGACAGTGGGAGAAGACTCGGTCTCACTTTGATCCTCCGAATCCTTTCCCTCGTCCGACTTGCCGTCTTCCGCCGAGGACTTGGGCATCATACCCACTCCTTTATCTTCCTCATCACCACATCCGGACCCGGTCTCTTGGTCTTTGTCGGCCATGTTGAGATGTAGAATTTTATTGGAAATATTATGGCTGCTGGTTTTTTTTTAATGTGTGGTTACTACCTAGGCAGCTAAAACAAGTGTTGTCGTTAGAAGACGAGAGCAACTAGCTCTATATTTACCTAGGACCTAAGTACTGATCTCGCTATGAGATTGCTATCCATATATATAGCAAAATCTACTAAAGAGAAACTGTATGACGGCTGTATGACGTCCATATATTTGTGTCCCGCCAACGGTAAAAACACAGAACTAATCAACAATTCGTGGTAAAACTGGCACAATCTGACATTAGGTAGGTCAAACATGATCTAAACCCTTGCAAGAGGATAGGTATCTGTTTGAGTAGTGAGTAATAAGGTGTAGCTACAAACTACCTCGTCTAACCAACAAGATGAGTAGTATAGTGTGAGCAGGTATTGAGAAGAAACTCTCCTGTAATCCGCGAGTCACATCATGCGATGCTCACTTCCAATGGTGACTTTTAGCAGCTCTTAGCTGGGTCGTCCATTCCATATTCCGACTTCCTCCTCTTGAGAGCACGTGTATTTCTCTCAACAACAATCTCGTCCTAGCATCCAACCCCGGCGACAACGCCTTAGAGTATCGAATGACATAAACTTAGATGTCCATAGATCCTAAGGCAGCCAGAGCTAGTCCTAATGTCTTGACGTTATACACATTAGGTAACGCGACAATATCGCGATAGATGTGTTAATGCTAGACATTAGTATCCAATGAGCCAGACAGAGAGCACACAGCCGACCACTCTCAAGGGTACACCCGCCCAACATAATTATAGGTATATATATCACTCGTGTCAGGCTCATAC
This sequence comes from Rostrohypoxylon terebratum, assembly GCA_022497145.1. NCBI lineage: Eukaryota > Fungi > Ascomycota > Sordariomycetes > Xylariales > Hypoxylaceae > Rostrohypoxylon > Rostrohypoxylon terebratum. The sequence goes on along the minus strand of MU385881.1, from coordinate 136,969 downwards.
TGCAAGATCTCATCATTATACAGGCCGTAAATCATCGCGTCCTCACTAGCCGCGATAGACGTGAAGTTCACATCCGGCCCGCCGCGGAAGTTCATGCTCGGTATCGTGTGGAAATGTCCGTCCCACAGCAGCGCCGTCACCGTGCCGTTCGGAAGAAGCGTGATCGTGTTCTGTGTGGAGAAGCTATTCTGCACCGTCATCGCGAATTGCAGGTTTGGCGACGGCGCCGGGATCGATGTGATTAGGGGTTTATCTGCGTGCTCATTAGCTTCGATCCTAAATACCCCTAGGCATCATAAAGGGGCGATAAATACCAGACGTCCAATTTCCATGCGTATACATCATCTTCTGCATATCCCCCACCTCGCCCGTCCCCAGACTCTCGCTCACCAAGATAACCCTACTAACATCCGTCCCGCCACTCTCAACCTGCGCCACGAGCCCCAAACTCGTGTTCCGCGCCACGCTCTTCTCCTGCACAACCAGCGTCTGCGTGTTCCACACGGTGCCGTTCGCAACCAGCACATTGCCGGCGGGGTCCTGATACGCAAGCGCCCACGCGCCGTAGCAAGGATTCCCTGCGGTATCGCTCTTCCAGCACCGCTGCCACGCCGCGGCTAGCCTACTCCCGCTAAGCACCTTCAGACTCGCACCATCCATGTCATCTTCTTTCCAGCCATCCGGCCGCGCATCCGGATCCGCCAGCACCAGCGAGCGGATCATGTACTCCGTCCCGCTCTGGCCACTAGAGCTGGAACTGGAGCTGGAACTACTAGAGCTAGAACCGGAGCCCCCTCCACTAGAACTGCTGGAACTACTAGAACTCGAACTCGAGCTCGAACCCGCAGCGCCACCAGCCACCGCATTGACGAACCAAACGTGCGTCTCGCTCTTCCCAGCATACGTCAACGACGCGCTCGCGATGCTGGCCCCGGGCGCCAGCGCCACCATATCCCGCGCCGTGGACGACGTGATCGCGGACAAGTTCGCCGTGACCCAGGCCCCGCTTCCCGCGTCCCAGCGGCGGGCGATCAGGTTCGACGCCGGGTCCTGGAAGAACACCGTGCGGCGCGCGGTTCCGTTCGCGTCGGTGCGGTTCGACGCCGAGAGCTGCGACGAGGGGTGTATGTTGACGTTGGCGTTACTGCTGCCGATGCCGTTGTTGTTGTTGTTGTTGTTGTTGTTGTTGGTATCATCATTATTGCCGTTGCCGTTGCCGTTGCCGCCGCTGTTTTGCGAGTCCGAGTGCCGTCTAGCTGCGATCCCGCCTCCGATCCCGCCGGCTAGGGCGCCGATGATCACTAATATCCCTATAACGAGGACTACGTAAAATGTGCGTTTTGGCAAGCCCCATATCCTATTTTTCGGTTGTTGTGGTTGTGGAAGTAATTCTCGGCTGAGCGGCGAATTGCTTGGAGGCTGTACGCTTCCATTGTTGACGACCTCCGGAAGATATCCCCTCTCCGTCTCGAAGGCAGCCAGCTGCGGGTAGACGCTATCGTGTTGAATTACTTCTTTGCTCGGCTCGCCCGAATGGTACGGATATCTAGCCTCCAGTGTGCTGTACGGCTCCTGCATGATGGTAGACGTTGTCCGAGGTCCCCAGCGGCACGCTACAAAGAGTTGTAACGAAAATTCGAGAAGAGGCAGTGGCCGCCATCTTGATATTGATACAACAGCCACCGTTCGGTCAAAAGGTAGGATTAGGATCTACCTACCCGGCCGAGATGTGCGGACGTGCTGTAGGACTATCATTCCCTCGATTCGTCCTCGTCTATTTGCTGCACCAATCACAGAGGCGGTCTCGTGCATATCGTCGTCTGTGTAACCATACTCCCAGCAGATCCGCGAGGTAGAGATCCAACCCGAGCGTCGTAAGGATCTCGGAAGCATATATGTAACCTGATAGCTCGGTATGAAACCCCCCAATCAGCCTTACCTGGTTCTCAGCCATGAGGAAACGTGCCGGGTCCTTTTGCCATGCGGAATGGCGGCGTAGCATGATTCTGGATGGAAAAGCCACCCCAAAGCGGTGTGAGATGCGAGTGGTCGAAATGGCCCTCTCCTCGGACAGGTGAGATATTTGAGACACATAAAGACGAATAGGGAAATCGCCCGCTCTCGCTGAATAAGGCAACACTTGAATCCGTTTCGAAGGATCTAAATCTGGACCATGTTGCAGTAACACCGAGAGGCTCGTAAAATTCTACCTCCGAAAGTGTAGCTGTTCGAAATTCGAAACCCACAAACGTCGAGGTGTATACCAAAAATGAGATCCGATATAAACAAAGCCCCTAGTCCGCGTAGTATTAATAGCCACTCCCCACTCATATCAATCGTATTCAAACATTTAACATCGCCAAGCTCGGTGCATTTCATCCGCCTCACAAGCACATCGAAACGCACTGTATTCTTGACGAGTTAGTGTATATTAGTTTATTATTACCGGCGATTAGTCATGATCTTCTTGTTGCTGATTCGAAACATCAATCCGGATTATGCGACATGAAGGGGGAACAAATGTTGAGGTTGACATGGCAAACGTCCTCCATGAGACCCTATATCCTCAGATGCTTTTGTCATCACCCAGCCGTCCGGAACGCCTCTCTATGTAGTCTCCATTCGTACAATATCTACTCATTAGCCAGCTCCTAGCTTCTCCTGCCCATTATACCCCTCATAGCCTCCCTTTTGTGAAACTTCATGATCGATCCAGGGGCCAGTAATACAATGTTTGAATAGTTGTAAAATAGCTCTCAGAAATGAGCGCTTCGCTTCCATGATGGCAGAACCCAAATACTCCGTTGCGAAGCAAGAATCCAAGTCTTTTAAATAGGAGCGGGGGCAACTGAACTAGTCAGCCTAGCCCGAGTCTTTACGCCTTTCGGGAGCGTGTAGTGACACCGTTAGTCCTGACTCCGGTAGCCAAGACAGGCTTCTCGATAGCGCTCGCAACGGTGTGGTGGTCCGGAAGAGGAGCCTGCGACATGCGACGAAGGGTTTTGCGAGTACTAGGCGCCTTGTGGTCCTTCTTGTACGTAGCGAAGTAGAACGAGATGAAGAGAACCAAGTACGAGGTTAGAGTTCCAATACCAGCGAAAGCGGCGAACTCCTCTCCAGCACACTGGCCCGCATTCGGCATCCACTGGAAGTAGGTCGAGGTGAAGTAAGTGTACGACGCGTAGTAGACGAATCCTATGAAGATTAATCGTTAGCCCTTAAAGGAGTCTTATCGGTCGGATATTCAAACTTACCGAGATCGATGATGAACTGAGCAATCTGGAGACGAGTGATGTATTCCTTCCACCAGATACGGATTCCGCGAGCGCTTTGGAAGTAGTACCAGTACATAACCACGTGGACAGTCAAGTTAAGGGTGATCACAACCCACGAAACCGCAGTAGAGCCTATCAGCTGCGTGTAGCAGAGGAAAGCCGTCGCACCATGGTGATAGCAGTGGAGGAAAGCTATAGCAAATTATTAGTCTTGTAATATCGGCTTTCGAAAGCTTCACATACTCAAAGGCTTCTTCTTGAGGAACAGGAAGACGGTGTCGAGGAGCTCTAGGTACTTGGTGAGGTAGTTCAACTAGTTCGAGTTAGCATGGCCAACCTCGAAAACGTGATTTCAATCGCGGCGTAAGCATACGTAGTAGAGCACGACTAACGGCTGCGTCCATCCTCCTTGGTGGTCGCAAATGGCGTAGAAGATGCCATGTCTAACGACGGTAGGGAGCAGCTGCTCGATGAAGAGCGCGAGAAGGAGGGCGCTAATGGCGGTGAGGTAGAAGTTGTGGATCAAGAAGAGCGCCTTCAACTTAAAGGGCTCGCGATTCCTCATATACTCCCTACCGCCAAAAATCACGCTGTAGTATATTACAATGAATATCAACGTCTCTTTCAACGTTGACATAGGAGTCTTGCCGGCAACGAATCGGAAATCGTCAGCAGGGTAGCCAACGACAGCCTCGAAGGCCTTATTAAAGTAGGGCCATATCGGAACACCGAAAGGTCGGTCGAGAGTCGGGACAGGAAGGGATTCCCAGATAGCGGGAGTAGAGGCGGTAGCCATGATGGAAGTCAACAATTGATCGCACACAACACGACACGATTCAAGCCACGTAGACAAGTTTGCGCGAAGAGGATGCGTTAAGACTACGTGGTAAAAAAAAGAGACTGACGAGTCTTTTACAACAAGCAGTCCAAATATGTAGAGGGAAATGTTGCAATGAAGGAGCGACAGGAAAAAATTATTAGAGACCTTGCGATTGACTCGCCAAGGGAGTTTGGCAAAAAGTGGTACAAGTAGTAAAGTGGTAAAGTGGAAAAGAGAAAAGGAAGAGTGAGACTTTAGGAATATGAAAATCACGGTTGACGCTCGTGAAGATGAGGAAGAAAAGTTGAGAGAACAGACTAGTAGTAGTGGAACTTCTGGGTCTTCATTAAACTCCACGCCAACAAAAGGGGACGCGACTTCTCTCGCTTATGATTGGTTCATATTCTCCACCTAATCCCGTACCTCCAGGGATCACGGATCGGTATTGGCGGGTTCCTCGGGCTGACGGTCTTTCCCAGCTCCAAATTATCTCCAATTGTTCAAACCTTGAACATGATAGCCCTGAAGTTGATAACGCAGCCTTAAGGAGGTACCTATACGAAGTACCGTTGATATTAACGGCTACGCGGTACCTACTAAACATTGAACGTTGAGCTGGCAGGCCGCTGAGGGAAGGGTATGTACAAGTACATATACAAATCCGACATTGGCACGTGCCTCTTTGATGTACACCAACTTACTAAACACAAGGACAAATACTGCTGTACAAGGAATACAAGACATATTGTTTGAAGTTTGAACTTATGTTGAGACTTTGAGTTGACTGGACCTGTCGGTACCTGCATAAGCTACCAGATCATGCGTCGAATCATTGATTGGGATTGACCTGTTCGACCTGTTCGAACTTCGCAGATACTATTTCTGATGGGAATTAGCCGATTTGTTGAACCTATTCGCTATTCTTTTGTTTTCTTGTCATCGATGCTTCTTGTTTGCATGTGAGGATAGCGGGTCTCGATGTGGACGAGATCTCGGATTGACCGGTAGATAGTGGAATAAGTATAATAGACATCTATTACTGTACTTTTAAGCTTGATCTCACCTATCGCTAGCGTAATTATGCGATCCTTATGCGGCGCGGTCAAAGATACATACCTAGGCTGTCGAGCAACCGTATCTTTTACAACAGTTAAACCTCGGCCAATTTCAAATTATGGAGTCTCCTGTATCCTATATACCGAGAGAACCCCATTTTCTTCAGGTGCTAATTTTCCGTGCAGCATAGGATGCATAGGATGCGTTTTGGGAAGACAGAGGTTGACGCGACTTTTGTTCTTTTTCTTCTCTCTTGACAAACTCGTCCTTTTAGTAGTACATAGTAGATGACTTCGAGTTTGTACGAACCAACCTATTAAAACTCGAGTCGAAACCATTGGGGATTGTTTTCAATCTGTTGTCTCGATTTTGATTGGTGGACTTCCTTGTCTCGTCGCTAGGATTCTTTCAGCTAGAGAGGTAGTCGACAGGGTGAAATGAACAACCGATCCGCTTAAGCTAGAAAGCAAATGCCCAAATAGTGTCATCTCCTTTCTCGTGAATTTTATAATAAACTAAGTCCCGGTACCTTAGAACTCTTCAGCAAGGGATGGAAACTTAAAAATCGCCTTCCTAATCTGGAAATAGCTCTCCTGAGTTGTCGTGGATTTCGATTGAGGCTTAATTGAGGCTCAAGCCACCTAGTTCTATTGAAATAGTGGCTGATGCGTCGGGACGGATCCATGGATGTTGTCTTAGATTTCGAGGGGTAATGAGATCCACTGCCATTGAGCTTCTGATAAGATAATCAGTGTGGTATCTGGGGACCTCGACTGGACTGTTAGGTACCTACCTGTAGCATGACATGACAGGCAACATGTAAGACGCTTAAGTCTATTAGCTCGATTTTAACTCTGTTCTTTGGATCTTGATGCAGCTCTCATGTTGGGGTTGCAGATCTATAAGAAAAGGGAAAATAACAACGTGATTCTTTGCCGAATCGCACTTCATGCCCGACCTATTGAACTAGACTATCCCCGGAAGGAATAGTTAGCGTAGGAAACGTGAACCTAGGAGGTATTGCTCCGGCTGTCTTGAATTTCATTGCTGTTTGATGCTTTCTCTGTATTTGAGGGATGGGCTGTACTGGAGTAAGCAGGTGAGACGGGCGAAACGGGCGAGGTTAGTAATATAATGATTCCTATGTTCATGATATCCCAGTACGTGAATAGGTCTAGGTAGGAGGTAGGAGGCAGGAGGTAGGATGAGGGGTTCGCGTGTAAATCAAATAGGTAGCTAAATCGCGAGGTGCCAAGAGGGGTATGGGAATAATCGGGATGAGATCGGGGTGTTTTGAACTGTAGTGAATGCAGTGCCTGCTATGGTAGTACTATGGTAAAGTTTAGTCTCGTCGGATATCCATGTATTTCGCTGTTTAGACTTTCGGTAACCCCAATTGTACGACGTCGGGATATATGGCAGGTTGGAAGTCTCTCTTTAAATACTTTCCTCAAGCTCAAGAATGACGTACCTAGTAGAAAGTCAACATTCAAATCCAAAGGCAACTACTGGTCCGCGCTCTCTTTCTCTCCTCACTTCTCAAGACCCTCGAACAGTAAGGAGCTCTCCGATTGTTCTGGCCAAAGCAGTAATAACTAATCCCGATTAGCAAGGAAAGTGAGCTCACTGCTATTACCTAACTGCAAAGAGTACCCCGAGATCCACTCATAGATGACCGATCGACCAATGAGAAGAATTCTTTTTGTGAGCCGGTCTTCCATTTCCCCTAGCCACTAGCCACCAAAGCCACCCCGTCGTTCGATACGTGAGAAAATCTTCCTAATCAGTTAAGGTTGACTGGAGCCATCAGAATTTACTGGGTCCTTGGAAGAAACCGATTCGACATTCATCAAATCAGATCAAACCAAACTACCACAATCTGCACAAACCACCACAAATCGCCCGCGCGCCCGCCCAAACACCACACCACACACAACCGAATCCCATAATCATACCCATACCCAATCTCGAAATAATTTCTTTTATTTCTTTTCGAGCATAGGAAGAAGACGACCACCAAAGAATCGACAATATAATACGTTACATAACATACATACATACATTTACATTTACATTACATTACATCTATAATTCTAGTCGCCTTACTTGATTCAACCGCAAAACTCTCCACTCCGACTAGTTTTCTTTTTCTTTTTTTTTTCTCTCTTCCTTCCAATCCACCAATCTCCCCTCACCTAATCACCAACACCAAAAATATTATGTCCTCGATGTCGCTTCTCAGAGCCGCCTCGCGCGGACCTTCCAAGACTTTTTCCCGCGCAAACAGACCCGTCGCGCCTCTCCGATCCAGTGCTTCGTTCGTTCCGGGCTTGATTGCCGGTTCCAGCCTTAACTTCAGCACCACCGTGTCCCGAAGCTCCGCCGCGCACCACGAAGAGACGTTCGAGGAGTTCACTGCTAGGTAAGGAATACCTATTTACCTCAACCACGGAAATTGGGTGGAATTATAAGGAAGAGTAGGAATAGAAGGAACTTCACGGATCAATTGAGAGGGATTATCAATAATTAAAAGGTTCAATTGGGTCCTGGTTCGGATTGAGGGAGCTGAAATATCGCTCAATTAGTCCTGGAGTTTTGGCATAGCTAGGGAAAAAAATGACCAATTCGAATAAGATGCTAACCTAAGCTTCTACGAATAGATACGAGGGTGAATTTGAGAAGGTGCAAGATGTTTTCGAGCTTCAGGTTCGTCGACTTTATTATTTTATTTTCATCTGTTTCCCGGGTCTTCGGTTTTCGGTCTCTACCACCAAAATCGCTATCGTCAACCAACCGAGGACTTTGCCTACCAACTCCGACCCACTCTCTCCACCCGTCCTGAATCAAAATCTCCCATCACGACGTCACACATTCACGACATAGAAGAAAAATGAAAAACCTCAGCAATTCGAGAAAAAAAATACATACTAACACGTCGCAGCGCAATCTAAACAACGCATTCGCCTACGATCTCGTCCCCTCCCCCTCCGTCGTCGAGGCCGCCCTTCGCGCCGCCCGTCGCGTAAACGACTTCCCCACCGCCGTCCGTATCTTCGAGGGCATCAAGGCTAAGGTCGAGAACAAGGAACAATACAAGCAATACCTCGACGAGCTCAAGACCCTGCGCGAAGAGCTCGGCGTCATGCTCAAGGAAGACCTGTACCCGGAAGAGACCAAATAAACTCGCCTTTCACCTTATTACTCTTCCACTAGTCCATGTCATCAGTCATTGATCATCAACGTCATCGTCGTCGTCATCATCATCATTCGTCATTTTTTCCCGTTATCAAAGCATTTAAAGAAAGAAAGGGTTGAGAAAAAGGATCGGCGCGAGGAAAGATATGGCGGGTTATCTTCGTGTTGTCAGGTAGTTTCAGGGGGAAAGAAACGCGACGGGTAAGAGCGGGAAAAAAGGACAGAGGGAAAGGGAAGTTTACGAATAGACGAAAAGGAACGAAGAAAAAAAGCGATTCAAAAGTCTGACGTAGCTTCTTTTTACCTTGGATGGTTGGATCTTTTTTTTACCCCCTTCCCGTCGCGAATGTGTATATGTCTACTACCTCTGCTACATCCCAATAAACAAATGAATTAGAAACTAAGTTGATTTCTGACTGTTTTTTTTTCTAAAAAAAAAACCGGACCTCTTACCATGGCCAGGGAAATCATTCTGAGTACGGCATGTATTACATATCCGGAATCCAGCGTAGGAGTGTGCAGCTCGGCATGAAGCTATGTACGCTCAGACACATATCGATATGCATGAGCGGGAGGTATATAGGTACAGATCCATAAATCAACAACCACACGAATAGGTATAAGACCGTGCTATCCGTACTATGAATTTATTCACATTTGTGTTCATCGCAAGCTCACTCTTGTTCTACATATACATCTTCCCCCTATCCGCCCCATCTTCTTCCTCTCAACAACTTTCTATCATGCACCCATCACCATCATCGTCATCGTAACGCACTAAAGAACACCCACACCCTCACCCAACCCCTCGAACCCCTACTAATCAACACTCCTCCCCCGATCCAGCCAATCGATCTCTCGAACCCAAAGTCAGGGTATCTCCAGATCCCACAGCTCAGAGGCGGGGAGGAAAAAAAGGTAAAAAAAAGGGAAGAATCGAAAAAAAGGGAAGCGGGAGGAGGGAGGGGTACGAAGAAGTCGTGAGGTCCGTCCCCTCCTGATGCAATCTCTACCAGTATACAGTCGTATATATGAACGAAGCACGAGACACGAGACATAAGTGAAGCGCATACGCGATGCAATAGCGAACCGGGACGCCGGGGTCCGATCCATGAAGAGACAGACGTAAGAGAAATATGCGTAGGGTAAAGGGGAAGAAACGTAAATGAAAAACGCCCCGTATCTCTCCGAAAACAAAACCGAAAAGGGGAGTCTATTCATCTTCTCGATGATTTGATTTCGGCGGGGATGGTGTAGGTGATTCGTGACGGGTCGTAATATCTGTATGTACCTACTAAATAGGCAATGCAGGTGTCCATTTCGCGTGGGACCGTGTACGTCTAAGGAAGATTCCGCCACCACGCCGTGCTTAAAACCGCGTCTCCCGTAGATGCGAAGCTCGTCCGGCGATAGGTGTCCCGCTTCCGGCCTCGAAAACCCCGGTAGGCGGCGGCGCGGGGCTCGTACCCCTACTACTCGAGCCTCCCTTGACAACTCTACCGCCTCCGTTTCGTGGACTGTTGAAAGCGCTCAAACGCGGACTACGCGGAACGCTATTCTGGCGGGTCCCTCGTCGGTTCTCCTTCAACTGTCGGAGTTCTTCTTTCACCCTGCCCAGCTCAGTGTCACGGTCATGCACGATGGCTTTTTGCTCGTTGAGGAGGCGCAGAAGTTCTTCGATCTGGCGGGTATTGTTGATTTCATTGATCTTGACGATATTCTCGTCAGCCTTGCGACGAAGTAATTCGATCTGCGCCTCGAGTGCTCGGTTCTCCGCTCCCAGCTCCCCAGCTCGTTGGGATGCGTTCTGATACGCCGTCTTCGCATACTCCATATCGTTCTTAGCCATAGTGGCTCTCTTTTCGATCTTCTGGATCTCCGCTTTTGCTTCCTCAAGGCTCTTCTCTAGCTGCGCTATCTTGGCAAGCTCGGGGTTCGCAGAATTGAGCAACGATTCGTTAGCCGAAGCTAGCTGCTTCTGAAGTTCCGCATTCTTCTCCTTCAACTCCGCAGCTTCTTTCCTACTAGACTCGAGGCTGGCGTTAATTGCCCTCGTCTCCGCCTTAGCTTTGTTGCAGTCGTCTTCGAATATACCTCGATCCTTCAGAGCCTTCATGTAGTTAGATTGTATAGTGTTGATTGACGACGCGTATCCATCAACTTCCTTTTTGGATTGGTCGCTTAGTTGGCGAAATTGTTGCTCTCGGTGTTTACTTTCCTTCAGCTTGGCCTTCAGGGCTGCAATCTAAACGACACTGCATTAGCACACAGGTTCACTCTGTTTAGCAGCGGGACTAGACTGACTTCGGTTGACAGCGCCTCCAACTTGCCAACTGATACTGAAAGCATTGCTTTTGGGGAGTCGCCGACCCCGTCGTCCCTTAGGAGACCTTTCAATGAGTCGCTAATGTGACTTACATTAGTAACAACGGTGGGTTGAGATACTCTAGGACGTTTAGAAGAGGTTTCGGCATCCTCATCGGCCTGTTACATAAGTTAGTCTGAATGGGTTAACCGTGGCAAGCGAACCTACATCATGCGATCTCTTGCGACTGCCGGCAGCCTGTTCGGCCTCAAGGCTCTGTAAATCATCTTGTGGAATCGATGCCTGGACTTGAGAGCTTGCGTGCAGATCCTCAAATACGTTCTCGGGAACTTCCAATGGATCCCAATAAAAGTCGTCGTTGTCTTGGTCTTGGATGTAATCCGAAAATAGCTCCGCCGCAGCATGTAGCTGAGTGATCTGAGAGCTGCCGACATCTTCCACGTACCGCATTGCCTTAACCAGTGCCAGCACGAGAACGTTCTTCCGCTCTAACGGTTCTATGCTCTCTGAAACGCGCATGTTAAGGTGTTGTATGGAACATGTATTCGTCAGAACCATCAATATAGGGGAACGTTCTCTAACAGACGGAGGGAGTATCTCTGGTTGATAAGTGTGGTCGAATGCTATGACAGCGTCGACGTCCTCGAGAATAGACGACGGTTTGTCATTTGTCGATGAGATAGCTACTGTCAGCAAATGTTGGGCGATTGAAGGACCGACAACCTCCACACCGGATCGTATGTAACGATAGCCTCTCGTTCTCACGACCTGATCAAGAAGATCCATTGCCTTTCCGGGACGTGCTAGGATCAGAATCTTCTTATCCGATTTTACATCAGCCAGACAGGTAAGCAATTCGTCAATGAAGGCAAACTTAGCGTTCGTGCCAACAACATGTTTAGTCGTCTCATCGGGCGACATGGAGGGGACGGTCTCCATGAAGGGCGGCAGATCACAGACATCGAAAAGGCGCGAAAACATCTCATCAACCTTTGATATCACCGTGGGATGAGGCTTCAGGTGTGGCAATACCAAGAACGAGGCATTGTATTCGCGGATCAGATCCTCATTCTCGCGGAGAACGTCGTTATACACAGGGCGACAGTTGCTATAGAACGGAAGCGTGATGAGGAATTCATTGTGGCCGGTAGGAACATACGGATGAAGATTCTTCGGGTAGTTGGCGGGAGGCGTTTCTTCTTCTTCCTCCACGCCGAATGCGGGATAGGAGGGGTAGTCCGTGGATAACATCGGGTTGATATCCATGTCATTTTCGATGGAAAGCGTCAAATTAGACGGATCTAAAGTCCCAGGCGGATCTTCGTTAGTGATGAAGTTTACTTCGGCAGGACCAGCCTCTTCTAAGATAAGCTCTCCTTGCTGCTCTGGCTCCATAGGTGCCTGCGAAGTCTCAGGTACTGATGGTTGCTGCAGGTCTGGAGGTAGCTCAATTTGAGCTTCTTCTAACGACTGCGGCTGGGTTAGGAAAGTAGGAGATATTAATGGCGGAGGAGTGAGGGGGCTGATGTCAGGCCTCGGAGGGACTTCAATTGCCTGAGGATCCGGAATGGCTGGTTGAGATACTGCCAGAGTATCTACTTTAGGCTCAACTTGGATTGGATCTTCTGAAGTTGTTGCGGGAGGTTTTTGGAGGGAGGCGAAATTCTTTTCTCTTATGAGTCTTAATCTCTCACGAGCCGACATCTGGGCGACAGGGTTCCCGGTACTATCCATTTTGGGAGATGTGGGAGATGCGGCTTGCTGCCGTGGCGTAGGGTATGAGTTGTTAGAATGTCCCAGATTTGCTGTACCAGATTGTTCGATTGGCAATTCCTCTCCTTCGATATTACCGACCGATCTGTTCGGATTGCTCCGTGATATTTCTATGTGTGCTGAAAAAGATTGCGACCTGGATCTAGATGGTGTATTCCTGGTACTGTTGTCTAATTCGCCTACAGCTTGATTCGGGTCCTGCGAGTGGTGCTGGGGCTGAGAATTGCTCAACACAGTTTCAAAGATAACTGTCTCGTCGTCGTTGAATGTGAAGTGAGAGTGGCTGCGCGTTACTAGTCCACCTTGTTGACTACTGAGAGGAACCACTATTTGAGCGGCTTGAGAATAATTGCTTTGCTGTGATGTTGCACTAAAACTATGCGCGAATGTTTGATCCTGACCCACACTCGTCACAGAGATATGCTCTTCTGAGGGTTGTTCACGGCGATGAATCGATGAGTGACTATTCAGTTGACCTGTGGACGGAACACTGTCGAGACTCAAGTTCTCCCGTACAAAAAGACCCGAATGACCTCTACTAGCTGTGCCCTGAGAATTACTAGACGCAGCAAAACCTAAGCTAGACTCGTTCACTAAAGCGGAGCCTGATAAAAGTTCTCGGGCACCAGGGAAACGATGATCAACTTGATGTGAAGGTATCTCTACCGAGTGAGAGTATGATTTTGGATGACGGGGTTCTGGATTTTGCTGTGATAAGATGAGGGCCTCTCCCTGAACTTGGCTCGTCCCGAATGAGCCCAGGGGAGTAATGATACTATTTTGTGTGTCGGTGATTGATATGCCAGAAAGAGCTTGGGAATCTGGTATAACTTGATTCACGTCTCTCCTCACTTCTTGTTTGTGGCCTTGTTGTTGGCCGCTTGTTCCTTGTGAGGACGACACCGTGCGGTATTGCTTGGGATTGGACAAGGAATCCCCAAATGATCGAACTACCTTGGGAATTTTCTGGGAATCTGCACCTTCGTAACGTACGGGGTTGACTCCCTTCGACTGGCGATGATGCACAGCTTCCTCCTTCAACTTAGACTCTTCAGTCCTATTGACCAGGTTTCGACGACGTGGCTGGCTCAAAATCTGGGATGACTCTTTCTGCTGGATATCGGATATTTGCGTAGGAATACCACTGGCAGGGTTGGTAACAGCTACATTAGACGTAGGTACGTGCTTTTTGTGCTTGCCCCCGGCCCTATTCTCCTTCCAAGCACTTATCGCCGCAATTGACACGTTCTCTTCCGGTTCCTACACACACTCAGCAAGGGTTCTGGCAAACAGATAAGATGAGCGCTACCCAAGATGGTATATGTGGTTGACCGTGGTTATCGGTGCCTTCCCAATCTACCAGATAATAGACCTTGTCGTGCTCGACCTTATCGTCAATGATATCTCGGATGGCGAACCAATCGTTATAATCTTTATTCTGGCCTTTGGTTTTCGATGTGGCATGGGTTGACTTTCGCTTTTTAGGTTTGGGATGAGGTCGCTGCCGCTGTCGTCGTTTTCGTTCTCGCTGACCTTGTGTCTGGGGTTGATCTTGATCTTGATCTTGATCCTGGTCCTGGTTTTTGGGTGTTGGTGAAGGCGGTGGTTGGGATCGTGGATCACGTTGTCGACGCTTTTTCGATATATGGGACTCAGCATTAACCGCGCTCATTGGCGGCAACTTCCTTCCAGGACAATCTGAGGAAAAGCAAAATCCATAATTAGTTTTCCTTAGCAAGCTTATCCAGTTGGTCCTGTTCCCGATATTTGTTCAGCAATCCTACCTACATATGTAGGTATGTGAATGTCATGGATGTCACCAAGATGGTCGTCCTGGATGCTTGATACTGGTTCGGGAGAGCTCCAGTCTGTTTCTGTAATAATTAGAACTTAGAACTTAGAACTTAGGACAGAGCCGTGCGACAAGGCTCCCGCACCTATGGATGTAACCCGATCCACTTGCACCTGCTAGGTACTTTAGGTACTAACTACCTAGTACGTACTTACCCGGACACGGGCAGACGGGTAACTGCAGGCTATGTGGCACATTATGAGGCGCTATGGCCTCATTGTGGCTCAGTATTTAGTGGTGCAATACAATCATCTTCAGGGCCTACAATAGGTGGGGTAATGTCATCGGATGTTACTACCCTACTATGCAAGCCACGCGGGCTACTATGACTGGAACTTACATATAACTTATAGCTACTAAAGTACCCAGAAACCTAGAAACCTCCAGGGCTATCGACCGAGTACAATACATACCGATAGGTACCTAGGAAGGTCCTAGGTACGTCGTTGGCCACCACACTAGGCGGTTTCCTTATCGGGATAATGCTTTGACCCCCGACTTGACTCGACTTAATCGCAAACTCCGAAGTCTTCAACTACCAGCGCCAGAGACTATCAGAATTCCTTATTCTCAAACCGAGTCCTTACTCCCCCGTCACCAAACTCCCCGACTGCCAAACCCCCCAAATCCCCAACTCCCGGTTGCCAGCCCTGACCGCCTCCTCATGTAGATAAGCTTGCCCAGACCAACGGACGGGTGTCTTTATCCAAATTGCCATAGGGCCATGGTCGGAACACGAATGATTTTCTCTTTTATGGCATCCTCTACTGCGGCTTCCACGAAATCGATGCGCTTCTTGTCCCAGAAGTACATACCATGGCTTCGATGAAACCACTGCAGGCGGTGCTTGAAGTTGTACACTGCTCTCTGGGGTACTTCAAATGAGTAACTTTCCTTCCAAACCTCGAATTGACCCTCGTCCAGATCCGAGGAGTAAAAGAGCGGCTGGAAGTGGATAGCCCAATATTTCATGTCCTTGATGTCTTTCACCAAGACATTCGAATGGTCGCCGTACATGGTTAGGTCGGTTATCGGCTCATGGTCACGAAATCTAGTCTCGCAGTGACGGTACAAGGCGCGGAATATCCTGTTGTCGTGGGGACGAGGCCAGCTTTTCCAAGCACGGCGCCGCTCCTTGATGTCGATATTTGGGCAAACGTAATACTCCCAGCCTTGCAATCCCTGGCATAGCAGCATTTCGGGGTGGTCCATTGACGTAAACGAGTCTGGTCGTTCGAAGGGTGTCTCCGAGGCTATTGCATTAAGCTGCCCGTCGAATTCCCAACGCATACCTTCTGGATCACGTTTACGTTCTAATTCCCTGAAAGTTAGTTGCAAGTGTTAGCTATATATATATCGATACATTTTAAGGGTAGGGTTCTAACCTGGTATCGCTATGAGCATGAGATACTCCCATACGCCTACCATTTGTTCCACGTTCCAGGGTGAAAACTTTCGAAGGAGGTGGTCCAAATTAGGAAGGATCCCGGTGGAAATGTATTCTTCGTCGGCAGGGAGCTCACGCATCATCTGCACACGGCAGCAGGTGAAGTACATCTCAAGATTATAGACGGCGCGCATAATGCGGCCCAGTTCGGACTTCGCAATAAAAGGCACCTGTCCAAGATTTCTGTTGAATGAGGGCAAGACAACACGCACAGCGTAGGCCCAAGCGATACGGGTAACGGTGTCATGTAGGTCGTTGATGGAAGCAATCGAACCAAATGGCAGAGGAGGGCAGACGTCCTCGTCTGGAGTTGAAGGTGTTTTGGCAAGTACTCTTGAAGTCAGCTTTGCTCATTTGAGGTCAAGATTTAACCTTGTGTGTCAATAATGCTGCACCGCGCACATTATGTTCGTCCAGACGATTGAATAGGACACGGGTGGCGATCTTTGTGGGCTGGTTCGACACCACTGCGAACTCCTTGTAAGCAGCCCAGAGTTGTGGACAAGCACGGATGGAATTCTTCATATCTCTGACGTCGGTGAATTGGCAGATGATATTCTTGAGAACCTCCTGGCATGCGCTCCAAGGGCGAGACCTGGTGGACCGAAGACGACATCTTGGTTGAGTCGGCGATGCTTTGTATAAGATGCGGGATAGGGTCTTGATGGCTTGACAATAATCACTAAGTGTAATTGACGAGAATACTAGTATTAGACCGAAGACGAGAGGAGTAAGCGGTAATGGATGAGGATGACTAGTAATGTTCCACAACAATAGTCAGTGATCGTGAATTCGAGTGATGGATGATGTTGGCAAAATAATCAAAGAGAGTGAATAAGAACGGTGGAAGAAATCCACAAAAAGAAGAAAGGGAAACTGAATAACGGCACAACAGTAGTGACCGAGGGTGGTTTTAAGAAGATTGAATGAGAGTGATAGATGAGAGTGGGCGGAGTGCCGAGGACGTAGTTATGTCAAACCCGAAGGCGAAAGAAGATAACGAAAGGAGTGGGTGATGAAAAAGTTGAAAGGAAGAAATACGAAACTGCTTTTCGAGCACCGGTATATATAGACGGACCAAGGACCGTGAAATCATCACCAAGGCAGTCGCCCGGCGGAAGTTGCGGTGTTCGCGGCTTCCTCTAAGTTGTGAAGTGGGACCAAAGTCGCCGTTGGCAAGTACCAAACCGGCGGACCCAGACCGGAATTACGGGGCAATACCTTCCCTACCAAGCCGCAACTGCCTCCGATCATCGATACATTCACAGTGACAGTTAACGGTACCAGGCTACATGAGCACACTAGTGTAAATCTGGGCATCATGTCAGTCTGGAAAGATACATATCCGGTGACTGCCTCATTTCCTACTAAACCAGGCCGTTTCCCAAGGGTGACTTAAGAAAGAGTAATACATTTTGACAACGATTACTACTAGGTAATACCTAGTAGGTACTTATAAAAACTTGATTTCACCATCTTTCCCATTTATTGGTGTTAACTGTCGCTTCCTGCATTTGATGGGATGAAAACCATGCCCAAGTTTGGCAGCTTACAACATCAACAAACTAACTCTAGAACTAAATAACAATATCGTCGATGAATCATCAGACCGAAGAGGGTTTCTACAACACTGTGTAATTTCACAAATTTATTCTTCCTAAATCTCAGCGTACAGTGTCCGCACAAATGTATCTAGGCAATTACGTTCCATCATCTCACCTTCCTCAACTTCAAATTACTCCGTCAATCTCGTTCCATGAATAAATGGATAGATCGATATTTATGAAGATAGATAGTCTTTATCTACCCCGAGCAAGGAAGGTGTATGTAGCAATAATAACAATAACAACAACGAAGGCACTGCCAACGGTGAAAGCAACAAGGGGTATATCGCCGTAAACCCCCCTCCCTCCTTCCCCGTAACAACGCCTGACCTCCCCGCTAAATCAAGAACGCCGGTACCCTTCTTCAACCCCTTTTGTTTAGCGACATAATACTTTTACACAAGACTCCATTTTCGTACCGCTCTTCGCCCAAGCCAGCCCCTATCCTCTCCCTATATACTTAATATAGCAGTTTCCCAGATTCAACTAAGTGTTGGAACTTGTCCGACGGCTCCTGGAATTTGTAGTTCTCGCCTCTAACCACTCTATCAACCTCCTCTCTAACAAAGGGGTACACATCCTTCCACGCGTTCCTCCCTATCCAACAATCAAGGTGTCCGTAGTCCGGCACGACGCGTCTCTGGTACGGGACGCCGCCGCTGCCATCTCCGGTACCGAAGGTATCCGTCAAGATCTCGTACGTCTTCTCCGTGCTCTCGAGGCTTAGGACGGCGTTGTCGCGGCCCACGAAGAGCATAATAGGCACGCCTTTGAGCCTCTTGATGTTATCAGGCGTGTCGAGCCTCTCGAACAGCGGGCCGTTTCCCATGACTCCGCCCTGGTAGCCCTGCTTCATGAGCACGTGCATGAGCGTCATGCTGACGCCGCCGAAGAATCGGTCGATCTGCCTGTGGGTAGCCTCGTTGAGGTTATGGTGGTTCCAGCAGCGTCCTAGCGCCATCGTGACCCGGTGGCAGCTCGCATTGTTGCAGAGTTCCTTCCTCGAGTCCGGCATGAGTCGTAGCAATTCGTTGAGGCCTTTCTGGAGGAAGCTGTCGTTCTTGCTCGTGCTAAAACTAAACCAGTCGCCTAGCAGGTACTTGTAGAAGACATCGCCGGGAATCGGCAGCGCTGTGATCTTGATCATGTTCGCTAGGTTCCAGACTGGGTTCATGAACACTTGACTACAAGTAATGCCGTGGATCCATTTGGCCGGGATGGTACCGTCTAGCAAGCCAGTGGACAGCGCGACGCTTCCCATGCAGTGCGCGATCGTGTACACCTTCTCGGGGTTCTCCTTGTCGGGACCTGGGTGCTCCTCTCGGATCTTCTCTAGGCAAGCCCTAAAGTCTAGTCGAGCGTCGAAGGTTGTCCAGTCGTCTTGGGCAACCATCAGCATGCCGAAACGATGCACGGAAATCCACACCCGGTAACCGGCCCTGCAGAAGTAATTGACAGCGTTGTAGCGGATGGTCGGGAGTGCATAGATTTGATGGTCGACTGAGGCGCCAGGGATCATGAATAGATTCTTCGTCTCGACCCATGGATTTAGGTTAGTGGACTCCCACATATGCAAGCTAGTGACAACGCCATCGGAAGCCTTGATCTTGTACGTCTTAGTCGGAGGTGTGCTATTGACGAAGCCTTGACAGGCCTGGACGGGATACTGCAATGGTGTGAGTGGCGCGAATAGAAGCGACATGGATTTCCGTGTAAAAAAGGTGAGGAAATTAGCTGCGCTCGCCACCTTGTTGAGAATGCTGCTACCTGTAGGGGTGAGTGTCATGACTTCGGATAAGAAATCTTGCGGTTGGATACGCATAATACCCTTCGCAACGATGTCTCCCAGAAGGCCACTTTCGTCCGCGTCTGAACAGCTGCGCTCGTCATGCGAAAGAACTTGGGTAATAGTGACATATAGAGTGCTTGTTGATTTCCAAAATTGGGTTGGCGATAGCGCGACGGACGAATCGACTACCTTGTAACCATGGAAATGGAGTCTCCTACCATCAATACCTCGCATGTCAAAGTCATAAGTCAAGTTCCTAGTGCCGGGCGCTTTGCGATCCAGCAGGAATAAGTTAAAGTCGCCTCGTTGAACCATGAAAGGAGATCCCTGAAGCGTGGGACAAACGAAAGTTCCGGTCAGCATCGCCCTGTGACTGGGATCATTCACGATGGTCCGGATGTTGAAAGACTGCACGCTGAGGAAGAACCGGGCCGTTTCGCTGAGAGACTTCGCTGTCCTGGCGGCCAGCTTGTACGTATCAATGTTATCTCTCTTGAGGCCCCTGTCGCGATGGATATATCCAGACATCACTTCCGTGAAACCAAATCCGCTATCGTTCATGCGACTAGCAGTCATGATGGCAGTTCTGGTGGTGTCTATTTTGTTGATTTCCTCGACTTCGTCAATGTGTACCACAGATCCGCGCTTCCTATTGTGGATATGTTTGTGTTCAGGTGAACCGAATAGATCAAGAACGCCATTGCGCGTCATATCAATCGTGAGATTGTTCTTCTTCGCATAGTGGTCAACGGACCTTTCTGCGAGGGCGGTGATCGTCGCAAATGGATTCGCGCCGAGGGCAGTTGGGATGACTGCTGCATCCGTAACGATGAGACCGGGATGGGTCTCTTCTCCAGAGCCAGTGAAGACTTCACCCATGTGGTTTGTGGCACCAGTTGCACCAGTGCCGTCGCGAGCCATGCAGGCACCACTATATATTGTTAGCATTTATGTCTATAGGAAGAGTAACACGAATGATAGATGCTTACCCAATAGGATGAACAGTGACCTGCTGCTTGCCAAGAAGAGCGTACCAGGGATTTTGGACAAATGTCCCACCAACAGCTTTGGTGGCTTTCTCCAGTATTCGGTTCAGGTATTTGACATGATCGCTGCGACCGACGCCTACAAATTCAAGGACGGGTTTATCATCCTTCAATGTGAGGTATGCTTGATTACCTGAAAAAATTAATACTTGAACTTGTCGACAGGTTGATATCTGACTCACTATCGTGGGACATAATTAAGTATACCTGTGTCCTCTCAATGGCGCCTCTTCTGTAATATGGACCGAGGAATGCAGATCCGAGGCGAGCCAGGTTAGCCTTGAACTTTCCAACGAGACCTTCACCTGGATCAATTCTACCGGGAAGGATCTCAAGCATGGCTTGCAAGAATGGTGCGAGAGCTCCCGGTATAGCGCCTTCCTCTATGACGTAGCCATCTAGAGGGTTCTCGTGGCCTGACCGATTGTCGATTATGCCAGTGATCGTGGGCCCAATAGGGTGGTAAGGGGAGGGTGAAGGCCTCCCTATCGCATTTACCTCGGTGTCAGTATTATACCTAGTGATTGTCAATAAGGCTACTCAAACCCGGATTTATACCACATACCCAAAACCCAATATGTCTCCATTCCCGCTCATGTTCTCGCCAACTTTGTCGCTTAATTCAAGACCCATATTCTTACTTCTGAGAAGAATCTCAGTCGAGCCGATGGAGCCGGCCCCAAGGAATACGGCCCTCTTCGCGTGCACCCACATGAGGTCGCCGTGGAGGTTTGCTTTGAAATGGCCACGATTCCGTCCATGCCAGGCAAAATAGACAATATACCCTTTTTGAGGGTCTGGGGCCTTAGTGATATATCGCACTTCCGCCTCACAAAACATATCCGCGCCCCAGTTCCAAGCATCAGCGAGGTAGGTGACTAGTGTTGTGTTTTTAGATCCATCGTTTAGACCAGTGCAGTCTTGGCCGGTCATCGCTGAGGGGTACATTTCTACGCCACAGCTGTTCGGTCCGTTGACGAATCGTGTTGTCTGCCTCACTCGCGAGAATTTCTCTCCCATGCTAAGATACTTGGCTTGCCTCTTTAACATTTCAAGCTTAGGGAGTTTCGGCCAGTCCTCGGGGTATTGCTCTGGTTGAAGAATCTCCTCTGCTTTCTTGTAATCTAATTGGGCAGGACGTTAGCGATGGTTTTGTGACTGGGTTATCCCTATCATTGAGTGAGGTTGAGGGGTTGTACTCCCTCGACGCATGATATCCCATAGACATTTAGAGAAACAATGGTTACTTACACTCCTTCATACCCTCAGGATTATCCCTGATCTCCTTAGGCCATGCCTCTAGTTTTAACGTGTCGTTGTCCGCTTCTAAGAACACATTGGCATTCATTAAGCTGGTTCCCCCGAGACCTAAACAAGTGTGAGCTTGACGTCGCGCATTGCAACTGTTGTATCAACTTACCATTGCAGACAACAGCATTCTGACAATTACCAAAAATCATGTGGTACATGCCGGTGGGATCTCCGCCATCGACGATTTTCTCAGGTAACCAGCTAGGCGCAAACTCGCCGGAGTAGTGTAACTGGTCAAGGGATTCTTTCGCATCCTCGGGGTACTCTCCAGGCCAGCGCTCCTTACCACGCTCCAGAAGACAGACAGACTCACCGGCGCGAGCCATGCGGGATGCCGCCACGCCGCCGCCATAACCGGAACCGATGACGACACAATCATAGTTCGTGCGCATGAGCTCCATAGGCTTCGATATGCGTGGGTATCTAGCTGTTTTGGGGTCGTCTCCCCATGATCTTATTCTGGGGAATGCTCCGGATCGTGGGCCGCCGGCTTCCTCCTGATGGTACCTATGCGTCTGGCCGGGTTGCGCATGCGGTTGATTCCAGTCGAAAGTATGTGTCTGCGGTTCGAAGCTGCCCGGGTTAGAAGTGTCAGCGGAGCTCACGCTGCTAGCTCGGCCGTGGCCATTAGTAGGCCATGTCGAGGCGCCGTTGGTCTTCCTGCTGAATCCGTTAACGGTGAGTCCCTCCCCGTCTATCCGTCCGTTAAGTTCGGTGCCGTTCGACATTGCGCCGGGAACTGCTGACGGCATTGTGGCTGTAGGATCAACTTGTTGGAAACAATGAGGCAACAAGACGGGCCTCGTTGCCGGCCGGGGTTGTTATGGCTTGCCGATACCCTTGAGACAGGATTGTATATGGATCGAAAAAGCAAGTAATGCTGAGTCGACACCCTAGCAGGGTAAGACTCGATGAGTGAAGGAGAGTTAGGATAGGAAGATGTGAGGCATGTGCTAGGGTAAGATCCTAAGGGGCAAGATTGTCATCTCTCACATTGAAGGACGGTGGCTTCATATATCTGAGGGCACTGGCCCCTTCGTATATATCTGGAGGCCACTCTGATATCTCTCGGTGTGACTAGTACAAGCGCTAATAAAGAGTGTATGCATCAGAAATATGTAACGGACAATGAAGAAGGGCGGAGGGTCGACGGTTTACGACCATGTCCTATAGATACCATGTAAAGGATAGTAGCCATACCTATTACCTAGCAGTAACGGCATTCACTCATCCTGCAGAGCTAATGCAAGTGTACCCTCGACTCTAGAGACGACTAGGGCAGTGCTACCTTGTCACTGAGGCAGGGCTGAAAATGAAGCAACGATCGTCAGCCCATGTTGGTAGCAATGGGCATTAGCGAGTTGCTTGCCGAGTCAGCCGTCTACAAACGTCATTGGGCGATGCCATTAGTTCAAGTAAGATCCAATAATAAAATCAACGTGAGCTGAACTACCAAAACGGAGGAAGCTAACTCAAAACGTGATATCCCCCTACGTATGACGGACCAGACAGCCAAAGAGACAAGGATGGTGAGAATAAACCCCAAAAATGATTTCGACGATGGAGCTAAGACCCTTGTTCGATCGACGTCTGCGAGGAAATGATCTACAGCGTAAATTTGTCGGGCAAGCTGCATCTTTGAGGTCATTGTTGAAGAAAACGTGCCTCGTCAGAAGCCAGAAATAGATAGGTATAAATTATAGCCTCTTGTTGTAAATTCTTTGTGATGCTATCAATCTAATTGGAACGGAATCGGTGTCGTCGTGGTCCAGACGGCTGTACCCGCCTGGGTCCCATCCCATCGTCTTTTTCCAAACCCAGGATCGCGGTATTGTCCCGTGGAGATTTTCTTCCTGTGCTATGAGATGAGCAGAAGATGCTAGGGTATTGTAACTAGGTCCTAGGTAAGTTGCAAGGGATATTCCCAAGAATGTGAATAGTGTGTGCCAATCGAATTGGCCAAGCGATCCGCTACTTTTTTCGTCATTAGCAGCATAGGGAAAGCGCAGGTGCTGATTGGCCGAGTAACGATTCAATTCGGAAGAGCCCATTCGTTCTGAAAGGCATCGACTGAAGACATCGTACGGTACCTACATATGTCATAGTAACACCTTGTCTCTTACCTACTAGACAACGTAAATAGGTACCTACCTACCTAGGTCCTAGGTACCTAGATTCCCACAAGATGAGGAACTTTTTCAAGTAACACGGGCAACGTTATTTGTAGTTGCTTGACTTGATTCTCTTTGACCAGCCGTACTCGATGGCTTGGCTCGATTAAGTGTGTGTGACTCAAGTTTCTTGGTTGCTGCTAGTATTATGACAGCGATAAAATAGCTAGCGACCTAAGAAGGTAGTAATATTGGTTCTTTGACGGACCATTTAACCGTTTTGATGTTTCAGCCACGCAAGGTACAATACAACGGGAGACGAGCTTCATTTGGAGGGCATCCAATAGAATCCCAAGGTCCCAAGACGGATAAGTTCTATCTTCGCGTCAGCTGTTGCAAATTGCAATACCTAATGGTAAACAACCTATACCAATATTAATAGATTATTATTATAACCCCCCTTCCATAGTACTGCTACTAGTAGATAGACCCAAGCGCTATGATGGCTCTTAGTAGCAGTCTTAGCAGTCTATCTTAAGACCCATAGGATTTAGGGCTGATATAGACGATACCCAATTGAGACTGATACCCACACGGCGTAGAGCAGTGGTGGATGAACAAAAGTCTCACACCACTAGACCACTCGGATTGATGGCAGGCCTCTAGGTATTCCACAGCACTAAGGTTCGTAAGAGAAAATCGAGATCCATGGACATGGACACAGAATGAGGGCATATTGGGGTAGATTTGGGGTTACCGAGGAGCATCGTAAGCGTGCATATGTACCTAGCTTTCGCCGAACTGAATCCATTAACTCATTGGCTCATTGATGCGAATGGAACTGGTAAATCGGAGAAAGACCAATTGAAGTCGGGGCTGAAAACGTCGTGCGATTGAAAACACTGAAAGAAGGCCGAAGTCTGGATGGTGGCATTGAGTGCTATCGAGGTCTCAGCCGATGTAAGCTTAACTTCTGGAATCTGTGTAACTGGCAGCGCTGATATCATTAGCATCATCGGTAAACGATTCACGTTTATAATAGGCTTTTCCGACAATTGATCTCCCTCGATACATGACAGCGTTACGACGATAGGTGGGTAACATCACATTAATACCTAGGACCTATGTCCTAGGTAGGTATTAGATATGTTGTATCAACCCCTCCCATCCCGCATGAGAGCGGTAACAAATAGAAAATGGAGGTCGGGATTTGAGATTCGAGATGCGGGATGCGGGATGTGGGCAGGTGGGATGTGGAATACAAAGAGATGAGGTTGTAAAGATTGAGGTTTGTATTTTTTGGGTTGTAGTTTGTGGTTTATGGTTTGTGGTTTGTCAAAAGTTGGAGACTTGGAGTATAACGTTTGTTTGATAAGCCGGTTCCCGTTTCCGATGCTATTAAAAGATTCGGTTCGACCAATCTTGAATCTGATTGGCTACTGTTTAAGCTTTTGTCTTAATAATTGAGTTCTATTATCAGGTATCTTCTGTACTTCGAAACCATATTTTTTTTAAACAAGGCTCCCATAGACGTCGTTTTTCTCCTTCTCCTTCTCCTTCTCCCCCTTTTCATGATTGGATATGTGGTGAGGTAGGCTTGAAACGTATTCCCTACAAACTCCGGATACTATTTTCGTAATCCAGCCTTTTTCCATACCTCATATAAACAGAACTGCCCAATCTCCAATCTCAATTCGTGTAGTATTTTCAGGTCTTCGGCTGCAGGTACAGGAGTGGCTTTGGAACAAAACGGAGATGGTGGAAAAAGAGAGACACAAACTGCCGTGTCACCCCTTATGTGTCTAATTCTAGTCAGCGGCGGATACTAACACCGCCTCTTTCATTTTTTTTTTCTTTTTTTCTTTTCTCTCTATGCGGCATCCCCCGCTATCTTCCTCCTCTCCGTATTTGGCCACATCGTCGTCACATCTTATCTCATCTAAGAAATCGCGATCATAACTGTAAGCACTCGGCTCCCTCTTCCTATTCTTAATCAAGCTGCAGGAAAACACTCTCACAACCGTTTTTCTACACCGTATCACAACCGCGTGCTGCCCGCCACTCACGACATGTCGGTGCAAGATCCTGTCTGCAGATACCCGCAACAGCATGGTCTTCGTAATTGATTAGATTACAACCAATGTAGAGTTCCGTCAGCATCAGTCCACCAAAATATTCATGTCATCGCAGGTACCTAGCCTGCTTCCGCCGTGATATCTTTGGTAATCCGGCTAGGTTTCCGATCGCGAAGGATTCAAGTATCAGGTATCAGATTAGTAACACCGAAGCCTCGGAGAATTTCACAATTCGTTGTAACCCCCACTGCCACCGGCTGCCCTCCCCCCCCGCGGACCGAATACAATACTACCAGATGATGTATACGGGGATCTAAGACAGGCGCAGAACAATCGAAGACGAGTTGGACAGGAGCTGTATCACGGAAGTCGCATAAATCCGTCCTAGAAACGCCACAGCGGCAAATGCCCCTATCAAACGTCATGAAACGCCCGCCCAGTGAGAACAAGAGGAATCCTTCGCGAGCTAGGCTTCTCGTGGAAACAAAATACGACCCCTAATCACTAGGACTTTGCACGTAATACGTATAGCAAGTCCGGTATATAGTGTATTAAGCAGACAAGGGGGTACCCGACAGCGGCATCCGAAAAGGGGCTTATGTCTAAGACTTTTGGGGTCTGTGAGATTTCGCACATGGCATCCAGGAATTTCCCGGTTCCGCTAACTCGACTGCCCGCGTCGTCTTGCTTGTAAGCTTGCCCAGAGCTCTGGGTATCCCTTGCATGGTAAGCTCTAGGTAGGCAGGTAGGTAAACCTCACATACGAACGACGGACTACTAGCCCCGTCCGCAAGCCACCACCAATATCACGAGCGCCACTGGACAGACATTCCACATTCCACATGACGGCAGTGGCTGGGAAGCTTGCTTTTCCTTAACGACGAAACGCGGCATTTCCTAGATACCGATTATGGGGAGGTGAGTAGGTAGGGGTATTAATATGGTTCGGTGAGCTGAACGAATGAATGCCTTACATATATGCAAAGAACGATCAGTGCCGGCACGATATATTACATGATACACAATCCGCCGGACAATACGGAGGTCAATGAGTTCCGATAACCCTGGCGTCGGATATGTGCTCTTTGTAAGCTATTCGCGGATCAGCATGCACATGCCCAGCACACCGACGTCACCTCGATAGAACAACCGAACTGCGAGCTCGCCTCGCCATTGCCCCCTTCCCCTCCGGTTCGTTGCCCTGTCGAGAATCCTTTGGAATAGTTAATATATCGCAAACCCCTAGACCCGATTCGACTTCTGGAGCCGACTTTGCTCTTTGTCAGTCACCGAGCTGATGAATCTTCAACAACCCCCAATCCACCCAATAAATTCGTAGCCAGATATCTTACAAAATATAGCTCTCCGCCCCGGTCCCATCGCCAACCAACTGCATACGTAGTATACCCTGTCAGGGTTGTACTGAGACCCATATCCACGCCCAATAAACCCCAGACGCTCACTTCACCTCTACTTCTATAGCCCAACCCGAACCCTTGCCGGCTTCTTGCCCCCCTCCCCGTCACCTCCACGCTTCGCCAGCCCATTGGAATCTGTAAAAATATATACATGACTGATCACACCCGATAATACTACCGTATGCTACCTCATCGCGCCATATGCCCGTTTTACGTCAGTTATAGTGAGTAGCACCGTGGTATCCGCGAAGCGCGCATAGCCGCCGACTACCTCTTTAGTGGCCCATGTCCGCTGATGAAGACGAAAGCAACCACATGCTTGAGAAACGATTGATCTCCCTGTCACCCGGCCATTGTAGCCTCTCCGTTACTAATTCCGTCGGCAAGTACGCACACTTTCTCAAGCTAATTATCAGAAACTGTTTTTTATCTTTAAAAAAATTAATTAGCTCATATGTTCATATGTACAGTCGGACACCCTTTTCCCCATCCTTCAAGGCGCCATGTATACGCCTGGGACAGAATCTCTCGTAGGTATCATATCGTAAATAACATCATAACCCCTAAGCCGCCGTCCCGCTTCCGTTTTTTGAGGTACTAGGTATGTACCCGATACGTAGTCCTCTAACTTCCCAAACCCCCCCTGCGACGATCCCCTCTTTCGGTCCAGATCACGCCCAACACGCAGGCTGATGAAGAATTCGTATGTAGGTCGCGGCCAGCCGAAGTCCAGAATCTGCCTGTGTGTGCCCCCCTCGCCAATGCGGGCTTGATCCTTCGCCGGCACCTCACCTCACCACCCCCTGACTTACTTTAGTAAGAGAAAAACTCATCTAATCGCCCTAGGCTGGCGCCGTTCACCACCAATCTCCCTGGTCGTGCATAGCCTGCACGACCTTGATGAATCCGGCGATGTTGCCACCAGCCACGAGACTAGGCAGCTCGCCCTCCTTGGCCTTGACGTACTTGGTCGCCTTCTCGATGCTCTGCTCGAAGATATCCTTCATGATAGCCTTGAGCCTCTCGTCGACCTGTTCCCTGGTCCAGCTAAGCTGGGCACTGTTCTGCGCCATCTCGAGACCGGAAACCGCCACGCCGCCCGCGTTGGACGCCTTGCCCGGCGCGTACCAGATCGCGGCATCTCGTCCCTTATCCTTGCGCACGGCCTCGAACACGTCGATCGCCTCCTGCGTGCACCCCATGTTAGAGCCCTCGGCGACGAACTGCGCGCCCGCCGCTACCAGCGCCTCGGCTTCCTCCTTGGACACCTCGTTCTGCGTCGCGCACGGCAGCGCGATATCCACCTTGCCCACGTGCACCCACGGGCGCGCGCCCTCAATGTACTTGAACTGCGCCTTGGCGCTGAACTCGGTGATGGGCTTGCGGTTGAGCTTGATGTTCGCGATCTCCTCGATGTGCGCGGGCGTGAAGAAGGCGTCGCCCTCCGCCACGAGAGCGCCCTTGGAGTCCGACAGCGATACCACGGTGGCGCCTAGCTCGATGGCTTTCAGGGCTGCGTATTGCGCGACGTTACCCGAACCCGAGATGGCCACGCGCTTGCCCTTGAAACTACCCTTACCAACGTGCGCGATCATGTGTTCCACATAATAGACGAGACCGTAGCCCGTGGCCTCTGTTCAGACGTTGTTAGTACCAAAGCATATTCTTGAGGCATACTGCAATTATCGCAGTCGAAAATAGGGTTAAAACTGTACCAGGTCGGATCAAGCTACCACCCCAGGAGAGACCCTTTCCAGTGAGGACACCCTCCCACTTGTTTCGCTCCCTGCGGTAAGCGCCGAACAGGTAGCCGACCTCTCGGCCACCAACACCGATGTCGCCCGCGGGAACGTCCGTCTCAGCGCCGATGTGCTGACACAGCCGTCGCATGAAGGCCTCGCAGAACCGCCGGATCTCGTTGTCGCTCTTGCCCTTGGGGTCGAAGTCGGCTCCTCCCTTACCACCGCCCATGCTCACTACCCATCCCAAATCGTCAGAATTTCCGCTCTCTCTATATTCCTATTTTTGGGTTTCGCGCGTAAAACTTACATCCGGTCAAGGCATTCTTGAAAATCTGTTCGAAGCCAAGGAACTTCAAGCTGTATTCCCCCCGCAAACACGCATTAGCAACGCTAACCCGGAACAGGCGGCACACACAACCCTCACCCTCCCTCCCTCGCCAAGCCAAGACAAGACAAGAAAATATAATTAAATGGTTATATCTCACATTGATAGGTTAACGGTAGGATGGAACCGTAGCCCGCCCTTGTAAGGGCCGAGCGCGGAGTTGAACTGGACGCGGTACCCGCGGTTGACCTGCAGGTTGCCCTTGTCGTCTTCCCAGACGACGCGGAACTGGATGATCCGCTCCGGGATCGAGACCACGCTGAGCGCCGTGCGGTACTCCGGGTGCTCCTGGAAGAGGGAGCTGTCCTCGAGGGTGGCCACAAGTTCTGTTCCACTTCGTTAGTCTACGTCTACTTCTTTCGAGCTTGTCGCTCGTCGGTAAGGTTGAATCGTCGATCTATTTACCTTTGTAGGCTTGCTCGAACTCGGGCTCGGCAGCGAGGTGAGACATGGTTGCGGAGTAGGATAAATAGGCTTGGGGTATAAAGTGTTGCAAGTCAAGTAAGGTGTGGGTATCTCTCAAGTCGAAGCAAAAAAAGCCTAATGCGAAGCAGTAGAAGAAAAAAAGTTGGCTTAAGTTCCGGATATCGGTCTTTGTCTAGGAGACAGGTGACAGAGGCAGGTGGACTTAATATTTTTTTCTCTTTCGGGAGTGTGACGAGGAAACGGGACAAAGGTTCGAGTCAGGTCGAGGAAAGGTGAGGCGTTATATAACGTTGAACTTTGAACGAAGTCCCTTGGTGTCTCCCCCCCTTCCCCGTACCGGCCTCCTCCGGGGTAGGAAGATTGCTGGGAAGAGGCGCCAGGAAGAGACACCGTCATCGGTCCTTTCATGGGCTAGGAGGTCACTAGGAGGTGAACGGCTGTTGATCATAGCTTCGAGGCATTGTCTGTCCATGGCGCAATGCAGACGGTTGGCTCATGGGCAATATGGGACATGGGGAAAGAGGTAGGTGAAAGGCTGTAATTTTCCAAAAATTACTACAATTGTTCTCTAATGGTACAAGGTAAGCCAGTAGGTATGCAGCCTCACCTGTCTGGTAGAGCCGCGTGGGGGGGTCCCTAGCCCGCGGCGACATTCCCGGCTGATTTTCTTATTGCCTTCATAATATTTTTTCCATCCTGCCCCTGTCTGACTGAGGCAATTCTTGTCCCCGTTTCCCGTTTCTGCCAGCTCGAAAATATGCCTCAATGGAATTCACCGCAGATCCCTCATCTCATAACATCCATAACATGTTGCCAGCTCTCAAATTTCAGAGCGTTGTCGGCGCTTCCGGACTTCTCGCTAGTATCCAAGAATCCGACTTAGATTATCTAGCATTAGATCCATCTTGCACAGCAGGGGGGTCGGATCTGTAATACAGTCCATTCCTGCGTAACATCTTCGCTAAGCAACAAGCAACCGTCTTAGCTACATGAGCGTGACAGACTACTCGTTTCGACGACACCAAGCGGAACTAGCAGGAAAATACCCCGCCACGAAGAAACTCTTGATGTCAGGATGAACATGTGAGTGAGCAGCAAAGCGAGCGCGGAATATCGTCGTTACCACAGGACCATGTGCGTTCCTCGTGTGGGGGAACAGGGAGCTGAATCGTGAATCTAGAACAGAACGAGCTAAACGCAGTCGAACGCAGCGAACGGCGGAACCGCCTTACCGCAGGGTAAGGATGATGACCCGGAGAAGACAAGCTTTAGTTGGCTTTAGTTGGCTTTAGTTCGCCAGAGGTGAGCGGCATCTTATCAAAACTCGCTGATTCGTCAGTTGAATTTGCGACGACAACAACATTCACGTCAACTCAATGCTCCTTGCAGGCATTCCACGCGTA
The DNA here is from genome assembly GCA_022497145.1 of Rostrohypoxylon terebratum. Lineage (NCBI taxonomy): Eukaryota > Fungi > Ascomycota > Sordariomycetes > Xylariales > Hypoxylaceae > Rostrohypoxylon > Rostrohypoxylon terebratum. The sequence goes on along the minus strand of MU385881.1, from coordinate 105,915 downwards.
TAAACTTTGCAATGGGGAGGTCCCAAGCCGCCGTTTGCGGACTGACCCTGCCAAGCTTGGCTCCAGCAGTGCGGACCCTGCAGCATATGCATGTCATGGGATTATTCGTCCAGTAATAGGCCGAAGATGCATATAAATTGCGTAATAGAGAGTTATTTTTTTCCGGTTATTCTCTAGGGTTTACTTGACCGGGATCATCCGGAACCGGAGCAACCCGGGCTGTACTGCCTGACTGCCTACTCTGGGGCCATCACATACGACAATTCGTGCGAATAGGCGAGCTGACGGAACGAAAATTCTCCTTCCTGGATTATTTCAAAGGTAACGTTGATATTGTGGTATCCTCATCTCCGACCATGCTGGATTCTATTATGACGTTTGTCCATGTTCACTCCCAATAACTGACTGACCGACTGACCTAGACTCCTCGCATTCGTACATCTCATAACGCCCATGAATCCCACAGAAGCTCCCATTCTAGCCACTACCATATAGCGGACTGATCAAGATCGAACCGCTTCAGCTCCTTACTAGCATCCTCGACATCCTTTTTAGCCTTCATGCGCATGTAGAAAATAGGGCAGTCCTTGCTACTGCAAATGACTTCGCAATGCATGCTGCCTTGGCACCGCTGACATTGCGTCCACAACCGTCCGAATCGGACCTCGAGATCCGAAACCTTGTCTAATGTCTTTTTGTAAAGTTCGCCTACACGTGGTGCGCAGTCTACGCAGACAGCACCATTGCTCTCTTCCTTGCTTACAAGTGGCTTCTTGCAACCCATACACGTCATCGTCTTCTTCGTGAACTTCATTAAACCACCCACCGTCGGCGCTGCAACCGAAATAGCGCGCGTGTGATCTCCATGAAGGAGTGATTTCGACTTCGTCTCTCCGAGAATAGGGTCGAAGATACGTCCTAATGGCTTCGCCAATTGGTTGTCTAAGTAATATCTCGTGTCGATTGGAACATTGTTTTCGAGAACGAAGATGGGATCTTCTGAACGCTCAAAATTCTTCGATCCGCTTGCGCCTTTGATCATCACATACGCCACTCGATCTCCCAATCCTGGCGCGGAACCAGCGTCTCGTTTCTTCATTCGCTCCGCGAGCGCGACGTGAGCTTGTTTGGCATCGTAATCCTCACTTTCTTTGGTAAGTGCTTTTGTGATCACGAGCTTGGACATGTCTATCTTGTTTTGAAGTAGATCCGCAATTGTGTCTTTGACGTAACTGTGAGATTGGTTAATACGGTGAATCAACAAAAAAAAAAAAGCAAAAACGAGGGGAGACATACTCTTGGGCTCCTTGGACGTCCTGATCAATCAGTATCATCCTGAGAACTTTCTCAATAACTGTCTGAACTAACAGGCAGTTATCTCGTCTAACCGTTTCAATACCTTTGGTGTCCATCTTGTCATACTTATCGGGTCTTGTCCAGAATAGACCAGCATATCGTTTTTTGTTGATCAAGAGATACGGGAAATATACTTTCTCGAACTCCAGCTTGATAGGTCTGACGAATTTTGATGAGACATAGTTCGCTGCCTCTTCGCCCAGTCTCATCGCCTCGGTAAGGTCTTTCGTTCCGAATTTAACCATGACGGAATCTGTATCACCATAGATGACTTGGGCGTTGTGGGAATAACCATTGGCAATGCAATATTTCTTCTCCACTTCATCTTTCGTTTTTTCGATCATCTTTCGACCAAAACTTGTCGTACTACTAGCAATTTCTAAACAAGGAAGTTTGCCGGTAGTTGCGCCTGTAAGACCGTACACACTGTTGGCGCTGACCTTCAAAGCCAATTGTCGACCATTCAACACGGCCTTTTTGAAAGGGTCAGTTTCAACTGCTAGTTCTCGCTTGGCTTGCTTTCTTGCTGAAAGTAATTCTTCGAGAATCTGGGCCAGCAGACCTTTCCGTTGCTTGACCGTAACGAACATGTCGCCGTTTGGTGTGACGATATAATCCTCATCCTTCTTGAGGTTAAACCGCTCCACAGCCTTCTTATTCACGAGAGTTGTGTAACAGAGATTATGCGCTTGCATGATACTGGGATACAGAGATGCGAAATCGAGGGTTGCGATGGGTACGTCGTAGTAACCACGAGTGGGTTCAATAACCGTAGCACCTTCGTACTGGTCATCCGAACTCTCCGATTTCATGTTCGGGATCACAAGTTTTTGTTCTAGAGCCTTTCGGAATAATTGACTCATGAACTTGACCTGCTGACCACGAGAAAGCAGGAAATTGAATGGAACACCCGTGACCCTAGCCATTTCCGTGTAGTTGGCGAGACAGGAAAGTTTGTCCATTAATCTCTGAGGCAAGTATGCATCCTTCAAACAGTATAGGGCTAAACGACGCCTGGATTCTGGTGTGCCGTTGAATAATTCGGTGATCATCGTGTGATGCACATCCTCCTTCTGTTCCCCTAAGAAATGAGAACACACTGAATTCAATGTGTAACTTCGAAGGTGGTGATCGCGCTGAATCAATTGCAGTAGATCGAGCTGCAATCGTCCGTTGGTGTTTGTGGCTTTCGTATCTCGGTTACCCATTTGTTTGCTGGAGAAATTTGTCTCTTTGGCAACTGACTTGACATCGTGCAAGCGGGTCCAATACTCGAAATCCTTGACCTTGAGGCACTTCGCGCGGTCGAGCAAATAGGGAAAATCGAAGTTGGCAATGTTGTAACCGGTGATCAGGTCGGGATCCACTCTATCAAGAAATCTCTTCCAAGCTATGAGCATATCTGCCTCTCTCTCGAAATCTAGGATCTGCGTTGCTACAATAGGACTTGTTCTGTCCAAGCAGAAAACGTTCCGAACGAATGGTTTGCTTTCTCCATATCGCGTAACCACGTTGGCGATTTGGATGACTGGATCCTTATCAGCCTGGGGGAAGATGCCTTTTCGTCCGGCACATTCGATATCGAAGGACAGAATTCGCAAGGGGGCCATCTTGGACCATTCGCCTTTCGGTTCGTGGGAGATCAAGTCGCGGTAGTTGATTTCAGCTTCGATCTGACAGCTTGATTGTCGCAACTGCTCGGGTACAAGACGGTATTTGTTGGCGGGTGCTTCTACCCATGACATACCAGGGATCTATAGCAGTCAGCATTGGATATTGGTATAGGGTTCATAAACGCATACCTTGCAGTCAACCATGAATCGTAGAACGTATTGTAAGTTATCAAACGTCATGATACCTCCTTCGACCCCTTTCCACATTCCCTTCCAATTTGCTTCATTTCGCTCAAAGGCTGCACGAACCTTCCCGATAAATTTTGGATCTGTAACGGTAACCTTGATATAGGGACTCTTCGTATTGCCTTGGAAGCCGTAGATGTTCTCTCGAAGGCTGACATCGCAAGAGTGAATGACATGTTGGTTTTGGCCTATCTGGTTCTGAAGATAGGCCTTGAAGGGTTCGCAATCTTTCGGGGTGAAGGAGACCGGAGCAGCGACATAGAGGTAGTGCTTGAAGTCAGTAACATGAAGCATGACAGAATGTCCATTTTCCGTAACTCCGAAGAGCTTCACGGTAGTTTGTCCACCGCTTAGAGTACCTTCCTCAGCTTCTATCTGTTGGAAGACTAGATTATCTCTTCGAGGTTCGAAATCGACGACAGGAGGTCGTGCCCATGCCTGGTCCTTTTCCGCATTGGTTTGCTTAAGCTCGTTGATATCTTGGTTTAGCTTCTCCAGAACTTCGGACTCGAAGACACTCTTCGGTTGGGCCGAAGATAGTTTCGAGTTGGGAGCCTGTTGGGAGCTGTTGAGGCGGGATGCCGGTGAGGAGGATAGAGGTTCTAATTTGCGCCTCTTTGCATCAGATAGATCTGTAAGATTTCGGTTATTGGAAGCGCTACCGAGGAAGCGCTTCTGGGGGAGAACTTTGCTAGCCATGACTGCGTTTTGTAACTACAAAGTCTATGGTGGGCAAAGAAGGAATATTACAGATCATCAGACTCGTGGTCTGATTGAAATGAAGTTTGAAAATAAAGGAGGGATGTTCAATGTTCAAGGTTGTGTGCTAAAGATAACGCGGCAAAAAGATACAAAGCCATCCATATCATTAGTGCAGGTGCTTTAATGGTTTAATGGAAGGCGCGTCAGGTCGCGTCCTTAAAAATTAGCAGGGGCTTTACTACGCAGTAAGCTGCGTTTTTTGGTGGGGGCACGCGTCACACGTCACCATTGCCTCATTTAATTGGCTCAATGGCGCTTTGGTACATTCTGAGCTAATGCGTGCCATGCATGCTATTAACTAAAATTCACCAACAGCGCACGTATTTTTGTTATCATTCACATAATTGGATGTATGTACCCCCTAAACAGAGGCAGTAATATAACCGTAAAGTGTGGTAGAAAGTTATGCCACTTTTATTCCTCACCCTGTTTCGTAAGGAAACAAACGCCCCCGCCTTTAACCGGCTAATAGAGATCTAGTAAGGACACTCTAGCAGGGTAGAACTACATACAAATTGGGACCTCTATGAGATTTCATTTGCATACTTTCCTCATGATTAAGACTTCAGCGACGAGATAGCCTATAATTCTCGTCCACTAGCCTTCTCAACACCATTCTCATCCGACTTCTCTGACTTCTCTTCCGTTACCTTTCCGGTAGGAGTCCATTCTAAGGCCTTCAATCTCTCGGAAAGAATAGGGTGAGAGAAGTGGTAGCTTGCGTACATCCAGTCCGCATCCATCGTGCTAAGATTCTGGATTTGGAGCTTGATGAGCGAGGAAGCCAATTCAGCCTTGTAGCCAAGGTTACGAGCGAACTCATCCGCCTGGAATTCGAAGCGGCGGCTCATGATATTCATCAATAGCTTGATTACAAGATCCATCGGTGCCAACGCGTCCGAGAACAGAATGAAACCGATGATGATGGGATGCTCCTTGGTAAATCCGAAGTCGTTATACAACGAGGCGTTGTTGATGAAGACTGAGAACAGGCTGAAGATATAAAATACATTCAGCTATTTTGTTGTTAGTAAAGATGATGTCATTCAATTGGGGAATCTTGAGATATACCTGAGAAACGCCAAAGAGCTTGGTTGTGTGACCGAGGCTCCAGTGACCAAGTTCGTGAGCAAGGACGGCGACTACCTCTTCCGAGCTACTCTTCTCGATGAGTGTGTCGTAGATGACAATGTGCTTCTTCCACGGAAGTCCGAAGAAATAGGCATTACTGTGCGCGCTGCGCTTGCTACCATCAATGACGAAAAGTTCATGGAGAGGGAACTTCAGCTTCTTTGCCAACGCTTCCGTCTCAGTCTTCAATTTGCCTTCCTCTAGGGGAGACAGCTTGTTGAAGAGGGGCAAGATGAAGATCGGATAGACAGTGATCATGAAAACCTGAAGAACAGCAGTGAACAACCATAGGTAAGTGACAAACTGAGTGCCCGTCTTCTTAACGATGCTGAGGAAACCGGCAAGAATAGGAGGCGCAAAGGCGAAGGCGAGCAGGTTCGACTTGATCATATCCGTGATGAATAACTTAGGCGTCTGCTTATTGAATCCGAATTTCTCTTCCAAGACGAATGTGTGGTAGACGTTGGCAGGAAGAGACAATACTTGTTGGATCAGAATAAACGTAAGGACGAAGACGATCGAGTGAGAGATCTCGCCGGAGAATCGATCAGGGAGGAATTGTAGGAGAGTTCCGGTCCAGGACCACAACTTCGGGAGGACATCATAGTGAATGAAGGCGATGTTCTGGATCTGACCCCAGAGACCTCTTACAAAACCGAATTGAGCTTTCGCTCGACCATATTCCTGACTTTTATCGTAGACATCCTGAGCGACCTCCTTTTCGAGGACCTTAGGGGGTTTTGTGTTCTTGAGGACTCCGTACTGTCGAAGCGATAGAAATTCCTCGAAGAGATATTGGGCAATGGAGAAGCCCATAATGAGCTTCTTCCATGGGAAGAGAGGCCGGTCCAAGAACCGGGCTAGACGCTGTTCATACATTGTTAATATCAATTTGTTAGAGCTAGGGAAGTTGCAATTGCACATACCTGAAGTACGTCCATCTTTCCGAAATGAAAGTATCGGTGACGATGGAAACGTAGAGGTCTATTTTCTCAGGCTAGCTGGAAAGACCTATGTTGTTCAAAGCAGTAAGCAAAATATAAGCTTCAACTAGAAACCGTGTCAGGTCAAACATCAACGTGGCTAATGGCGGGGTACGATGGTACAAAGTGTGGCACAGCTAGGCAGTGCCATTTGACCCGCTTTTAAACAACCCCGGGAATTTCCTATTTGGGAACATACCAAATATAGATGTCGAGTTTGTCAGTCAGTTGAGTTGATTGATTTGACTTTTTGGCTTCACGTTCGCTTGCGTTAAATAACGTGGTGAATATCATTAATATGTTACTTTGGTAAATTCAAAAAAGTCGCAGCATATGTTAATTCAGTTGCGCATTATGCTGTACATTCATGGGAGAAGCTCCTTAGGCCTAATTATAGCCACCATGTACCCATGACACATGTAGAGCCTCGAAAACATCCTGATCCGCAGGTAGCTGTAAAGCTAGGCCAATCCTTCAATCTATCGTCAATAATCAACGCGATCGACTCTCGCCTTCCCGTAGCCTCTTATATCGTGACATGCAGCTATCAAAATGGGTATCACAGACTCGATCTACCGCATATTTGCTTTAACTCTTTCGAGGAGTTGCTCCCGGGAATCCGATTCATGAGGGAGCAGGTTGCGCTAGTTTCATACTTAGTTAGTTGATAGGTCCTCTTATGAAAAACCAGAAAACACCTACAGCTGCCAGCCATCTTCTCAGTTCCTCCCGCGTCCATTCATGGGGGTCTCCTGTTGGGTCTGCCGGTGCTGGGAAGAGATTCCCGCCCCACATAGACCAGGCGAGAGCAGCCGTGACGAGCCCGGAGAAGGCTTTGAAATACCAATAAAAATCCATCAGTACTGATAGAATGCAAGAGGTTGTATACTCAAATGATTGATGTACCTAGTGTGGCGTGCTGTATCTTTTTGTTAGTTATGAGAAGTGATTTAGGGGATGGGGCTAAGCACCTTGGACTTTATAGCGAGCCTATCAAACGGTGTAGGCATTGTAGACTGTGTAGGTCTGGGTTGATGGTAGGTAAAGTAGGAAGTTTGTTTCATTTCACACAGCAATCAGATAAAATGTTTCTGAGAAATACGTATTAACACCCATCTTGACAGATATCATTAGTGTAGATGAGGCGACTCTGTCTCTTTAAGTGAGTTTGAGGGAAGGAGACTTGCCCTCATACAGTACATCGGATGACTGTAGGAGGGGACCGGACGAAGCTAACGCCACGTCATGCGCCACGTTCTCATAGATTTAAGGTTGGTGGAATGATTTCAAGATGGCTCGTGCACGAACACCCGTAGTAGTCCTAGTACCCGCACCCGCATTTCTCCTTCAAGTGCTTATCTCTTATCGGTTGTAAAAACCCTTGCCAATTGAGAAATCGCTTAGAGCCCTGCTACGGAATTTTGCCCACACAATTTCGCAGCATCAATCAAAAATCGTCCACTTCAACCCGATTTTCCATTTTTCCCTATACCATCCTCGGAATTTGTCCGTCAATCAGTCAAGATGCCTCAAGAAATCGCAGACATCAAGAAGGTAAGTTTGTACTACACATCATTATCGTCCATAAGTAAATTCTGACATGTCGAATTTTTAGTTCATCGAGATCTGCCGGCGAGAGGACGCCAAGTGTATGTGACGATCAAATACAAAGACATTTTTTTGTGCGCCATAAAATGGGGTTCAACTTCTAACAATGACTTGACAGCCGCCCGGATCAAGAAGAGCAAGAAGTCGTCCCAGACCAAGTTCAAGGTCCGATGCTCTAAGCAGCTCTACACCCTCATCCTAAAGGACTCCGACAAGGCCGAGAAGCTGAAGCAGAGCTTGCCCCCGAGTACGCACCGAGTTCCAATCCGCAGAGAGTCCATCGTACATCCACTAATAATTTCAATTCGCAGGCCTACAAATCAAGGAAGTTCCCAAGAAGAACAAGAAGGGCAAGCACACGGCATGAATTTTTTAACTTGTGCTTCGGGGGAAAAGGAAAACTACCAATCGGAACTGAGAATATCCTCAGGATGATGGATGGATTGGTATCTTCAAACACGCTCGTCGAGAACCGATGAGGTGATGCATATGCGCTGGGGCAGGTTTGGCATGTTCATGAGGCGGCGTCTAAGGATACCTTCCGAATTGATAATTCTCAAGCATGGCAAAAGCTTGTAGACAATTCACAAACAATTGCACAAAGATATTTTACGATCAATTGGCATCATTCTGAAGAGTTTGGTGAGACATTCATAAACATCTAACTACCTAATCATAGGAATCATAGGAGTCATAGGAGTCATAGGATCCTCTTGTAGTGCGCGAGGTCGCGATTCTTGATGAAAGGCGTCAAAGCTGCGGAGAGTTTATCGGAGTCCTTGGCCGTCGCAAACTCGGCGTGTCTCTCAACATTAGGCCAGCCAACACCCAATACGAATTCTTCCAGGTTGTCGTCCTCCTTCTCAACACGCCAACCAGCCTGCGCTGCGTATGGTTTCGCAAATTCCTCTAATACGCCTTTGACCTCGTTCCATGCCTTGTCAAACGCTCCTCGTTCCTCAGCTGCGACGGCAATCCTGCTCACGCTAAAGAAGGGGCTCTTGAGCAAAGAGGTCTCACCATTTGGCCCCGGTGCGAACAATTCAACGCCATAGTGGAATAAGTATGTCTTCTCAAGCTGGAAGTAGTCCTTCAATCCAGGGAAAACGGTCTTATTCTCCGGGCTATCTATCCAGACTTTGTGCTGAGCGGCAGATTCCCAGTGCGCCGTCAAAAGATTGATAGACGGGTCTTCAATTTGTTGGAAGAGGCCGACGCCGCGGTTTTCTCTCTCCTTAGGTAACCCTAGCACATTCCGGTCGATCCATCCATCTTGGACATCGAGCGCTTGGTTTGTGGCCTCTTTACCTTCGGATGTAAGAGGCTTTGAAGTGGCTGTAAGCCATGCTAATTCCGTGACCGCCATGGTGATTTGTCGATTTATATGTGTCGATGATCAATTGACTAACTAGACTGTTTGAATGAGCTAGATATTTCGTTGGTCTTTTGGCTTTTATGCACTACAGATTGCCCTGTCTTACGTCCATAGTAGGAACCTGTGGTGCGCTCTAGGTTGCATTTCGCGATGAGCTACGTAGCGAATCGCTGCCTACATCCAGGTATGCTGCAGTACCGCAAAGTTCCACACTTAGGCTAGGTACATATTGCGCTATCCCTTTTTTCTTTCGAACACTCTGAAATGATTGAGGAAATGCTTACATCCATGGATATTGTAGTTCAGATTATGTCAGCTGGGTAGAAAAGTGCAAAATCTTGGGAAGATCTAAGATGGTGGTGTGGTTTCTAGGAGGTAAGTCCCGTTACCGAAAGCAAGCATTCCAAATCCAGCTATCAACCGGACACCGGACTCTAAAAGGTGGGACAATGTCCCTAGTACCTACAACTTGATAATCGCTATTGAATTAGCGCCATGATCCTGGGAGTGAAACATGCATGCATTATAGGAAATCGCGATGGGTTCGCTTCAGTGTTATAACGTACTAGGTAGGCGATGCTTTAGGACTGTTCGTTCAGCTAAAACTTAGACAAAACAACATCAATATCAACTTTAAACCTACCAAATACCACCCTCCAAGTTATCAGTCAAGTAATCAAGTAATCGACGTCCTTGTCAAAGAGGTAAAACTAGAATCGGCCTTTCAATATATTGATGTAAGTAGGACCTAGGTCCTAGGTATCTATTCCTACGACTTTACCTGCCACTCACCTCGATTTTAGGGAGTTGATATTCGGTATGCGGTATGACGTTGACGATCTTCAACGCCTCAAGTCAAAAACCACATCACCACGCCTTATGTCAGGTGTTGATCGATATAATTTATTTCTATCAGCTAAAGCCAGCTTAATTCTCAATGAGAATAGCATGTCTAACCGAGAAGAATGAGCGAGTGCTTTCGGAAGAGCCCAGCTTTCCATCAAGAGCAAAATGCTACACTGCCTCGTGATTTGGCGCGTTGATAGGCTCGGCCTATGGTCGATGCCAAGTCACCTGCATTCTGTTTACAGCCACATGCAGCCTGCTTTTCCCATGCTATGCTACCTTACGAAGAATTCATGCGTATGTCTATTTCTCAACTGTAAGGTACACAGCTCAAACCTTAGGTCTACATTCTACGAATCTTGTTATGGATAAAAGGCTTAACCTAGGTCCTATGTAGTAAACCCACCGAGAAGGAATGGGTGACCCTTTAGGAGCAGCTAGCTCCGTCATTGGCGTTGTCGCCTTCGGCTTAAAATTTGCGACCACTCTTCAAACATATATCGAAGCCGTATCGGATGCGCGGGAGAGCCTACGAAACATTGCTTTTGATGTTAGCACCACCGCGTCGGCTCTGGATCAGCTCCGCCACTTCATCCAGGCTGACGAAAATGGCAAAGTAATCGCGAACGATTCAGGGGTACAAGAGGTGGCTCGCTTAGCATCGAAATGCAGGCAGGTTTACACCGCAGTCGTCGTTCTCATCGCCAAGGCCGTTGGCGTGCCGAGGGACGACAATGGAGAGGTACTGATCGATGCCTTGGACGCAATAAACCTGGATGAGTCAAATGCCCGGCGTCTTGTTCAGAAGCTCAAATGGCCTTTCCAAGAGCCTCGCATCAAAAAGCACCAAGAAGAGCTGAGATGGCTGAGAGTGAGCCTCTTATTCCATCTACGGCTCATGGAGCTCGCGAAAACGAAGATGATGTTGGTCTTACCAATCACGAAGTTCTGCTCGGTCGCTAGTGCTGATTTACAAACATAGGGCCACAACCAAATCTTCCAGTGTCCATGAGAGGGAAATGGCCTTGCAAGCTAATGCCGAAAAGCTTCTATCTAGCAAGCGATCTTATGCTAGAAGGATTGCATCCAAAAGGAGGAGACACAGAAAGAGAGTTGGAGGAAAGACAGTTTTGGATAGGACGAGGTCCTCTTCATCTGCAGATGGAATGCTTGGATCTCGGAGTCCAAGTCCTAAAACAAAAGGAAAGAGGCCACTTTCCAAATCCCCCCCTAGGAATAACATCAGAGAACCGTCTCCTCCTTCCATGAACGCCAACAGCAACTTTTCAATACAGACCACAGAGCCGCCTGTGGAACTTATCGACGATGTGCTAAAATACCAACCCCCAGAGAAAACCCCCAAACCTCCCCAGTTCAAATTTAAATCTCCTACGCCTAAGCCTGTCATGTAAGGCTCGCCATAAAAACGTAGTCCTTCAAGAACTAATGTATGTCAGGGTTAATAAATTAGCTACAAGAACAACGCCAAATAACCCTCGGATATTTGAGATTCACACAGCGCCAGAGGAGGATCGTGGTCCTTCGAACGCGACCCCACATATTCCTATCCCTATCCCTACGCGTCACTTCGCCAAAAGGACACCAAACGGTGGCCATGCTTTGACCATGACTACGGCCAGTAGTCAACCAGGAGCTCAGAATGAACCACCCATCAAAAACAATGAAGGCAAGGAGAAATCAAACTCTCACGATCATGCAACAAAACACCTACCCAACCAACAAAAGCCAAAACCATCACCGACCCCTCTTAAATTTCTTTCATGGTCACCTAATATCTTTGGTAAACGAGATCGAAATAAATCTAAGCATTCTCACGAAAGCGAAGATCTTGAAGCTTATCTTATTGAAGGGGATCACTCTAACTCTAAGCCAAGTCCCATTCGCAAGCTCCCTTTCAGCCACCAAGAACTAAAGCGCATGCTGAAACAAATTGCGAAGTCGCGAAAAGGCGATGTATGGACCCAATACACATCCTTAACTTCAAGTCAAAGGGAAGATATCAACCGAGCTCTGATCGAAGCGAATCAACTAAGCACCCATGCGAGGACATGCGTAGCGATAAGCCCTGGGGCTCCAGTAAATTCTCATATAGTCGTGTTCTTCTCTTTAGGCACTCCGGTCGAGCCTATTGATTTCGAGTATAACTCACGGCATTTCCAATTTGCTTTTGAGATGTGCCGGACCTGGGAAGTAAGTAATTCGTTACTATCTATATAGTTAAGAACAAGAATACCTACCTAACGGATTCCAGGGCATGGTATCTCTCATTGAACCCGCCATAAATGACATGCCCAACCCAAAAGCCTTTCTCGCACGCGGACAATTTGATCTCAAAGATGCGAACGGCCGCATCATTCTTCCATCAACATGGAGTTCAACCGTGCAGCCTGGCATGACCGTCTCCCTGATTCCGTGTCTCGAGACGCGATACATAGCTTCGGCAACGATCCACTACGGCGAGGTCTCTGATCATGCCGAGCATGACAACGCCTCTGATCAGGAATCTACTGTATCGTGGTTCCGAGGAGGAATACCGGTGCCCGGAGAGGTAGTGGAAGCATCGAGGATACGTCATCGTGACTCTGACGGAGAGATCGAATTGATCCCGGTCCGCTCGCGCCAAGCCCCACCAACCCCCTCCGACGTGGACTCCAACATCGCCTCTGCTTCCGCGCCCATCATATCAGTTCGAGACTGGTACTCCGGCTCCCGGGAAGCGGCCCCGAGATCACGGTGGGCAGACAGGACGCAACCAGAAGTGAGGCTCGAGTCTGGGTGGCCGCCCGTCAGCGACGATGAGATAGTGGATCATATCAAAACTCAAATTCCTAGTGAAGGCGGAGATGTCGACTCAGATGAGGAAATGATTGGCAATTCGGAAATGGGAAGTGGATCTGAGAGCCGTTCACGCCCAATAATCTGGGAAGCCAGTCGGGAACTCAAGCCTTTACTCCCTGTCGAAAGGGCATCGGGTGGATCAGCTGGGTCTGCCGGATCGCTTGACATCATTGATTTTGAAGAGGAAGAAGAGACGACTAGCCTCGGGTTAGATGAATTGTTGGGAAAGTGGACTAATGCATTTGAGGCTCCCCTGAACGGAGAACAACGAAGATAAAGGTATGTCTCTAATGACATTTTGGATCATTTCTTTCCTCATCATCTATGATTCACTTATACAGGATGACCAATATAACCACGGGATATATATGTATATATTTAATATGTACTGGCATGCACAAGCGCACGCATGACCCAAAAAAGCTATCTACAAGTTTGCAATCTCAAAAAATCCTCTCGTCTAGGAGTGGATAAAGCCCTTCCGAGAGGGTTGCCATTAGGTAAACCACGAACCATCCCAACCCGAGACCAGCGGCGCGAAATCATCATTCATACGCAAGTAAAACCCCAACGCGGGCTTACAAAGCGAGGTAGAAGAGACCGCTGACGGCGAAGAGAGCGGCGACACCGGCACCGACGCGGGAGTCGGCTCGGGAGCCGGCAGCTGGGACGGTGGTCGCGGAAGCGCTTGCGCTCGCGCTGGCAGAGGTACCGGTAGAGAAGCCCGTGGAGGCGCTGGTGGTAGGGGAAGATCCTCCACTTGTAGGGTAAGGGGTAGCGGATCCCGAAGAGCCGGACGAGCCGGGAGCTGAAGAGGTGCCGGGGGCGCTGCTGCCAGAGGAGGTAGGGTAACCAGTTGCAGTAGAGTTGGCAGATGAGGATGCGGTTGAGGTGCTTGAGGGAGGAGTTCCGGTGGGGTAGCCGGATCCAGTGTCAGTAGAGGTGGAAGTCTCCGTCGAGGTAGACGAAGGAGGAGCAGGAGTCGAGGTGGACGACTCGGTGCTCGTCGGGTAGGTGCTTGGGGTAGAGGTGCTGCTAGAAGATGTGGGGCTGGGGCTGCTGGTGGGTTCCGAAGCGACGGCCTTGCAGAAAGCGTCGATACCGCTCATCACGCTGCCTGTATTCGAAGTTAGCATTTATATTGATTCTCTCATTTCTCGATCACCATTAAATTCTAGTCGGTGGATTTAATAGAACATACCGTAGTCGGCAGTAGAGCAGGCGCTTCGAAGGCACACCTCGCCATCTCGCTTCACGGTGTAGACATCGGAGCAGATGCAAGCGTTGTCGCTCTCAGCGCAGGTGGTGTGCTTCGAAACGGCATCCGAAATACACGGCGGGCCGCAAGACGGGACGTAGTCGGAGATGCTAATAGCGGCAGCTAGCGCCGCGAAGGCGGGTAGTGCGAAGATGCGGAGCGGTGCCATTTCTACCGTGGGTTTTTTTTGGTTATGATGCTTTTGGTAACGAACGAACGGATCGAGCGAGCGTGCTTGCTTTAAATCGATCCTCTGGGCAATACGAACAGACGGACAGCCTTACAGGTAGAGATAACGTAAACAGGCTACAAAAGGGGGTGTGGGTGAAAGGAATGGGGGCAGGCTTCTTTTATAGATGGGATCAGATGACTTTTTCTAGAAGGTGGTCGGTAGCCAGCGGACGATCGACATAAATATCGACTTTGCCCAGGTATATCCTAGGTGTTTTCTACGTGGTATAGCGTGTGCGTGCGTGTGCGTATAGCGCATTGATGGGCGGTAGGAAGGGTTAAAATGGGTTGTGGGTTGTGGGGGGGGGGATACGACTAGGTAGGGACCTTACGGTATAAGTATAGATGATCGACATATAGAATCGACATAAATAAAGATTGGCTCATGACAGGCTTAATTGCCCGAAACTTCAAACTTACCCTGGTCCCCGAGTTTCTGGGCTGCTGGGCTGCTGGGCTGGCTCTGCAGCGAAGTTGCGGGCATTGGGCTTGTAACTATCAATGATTGGGGGCGTTTGGGGGGGTGTTTTTAGGAGCTGGAAGTCACAGAAACACCAAAACACAGGGCTCTTGGTGCGCTAGGCTCGTACGGGTTCGGCGCAGCGAGTCGGAGCGTTTTTGAGTGGTGGCTTTCTTGGTGTTTGTGGTGATTCGTGGTACTTACACTACATCCATAGGTAGGTGATGGGGCTGTTGGGGCTGTCGGGGGAAGATTATAGGGAGATCCTGTCATGGATCTTGGGAGGACGGGACCTTGAAGGAGTAAAAAAGGTGATAAAAGTGATAAAAATGAATGACGGCGGATCCTTGGTCGTTTTTTTTGGTCTGGCGTAAGGTTAGGAAGCAGCTGCCCAGTGGGCACCAGGCACCTGGGCTTGCTGGGACTGGGAGTCTGGGAGTCTGGGACTACGAGAGACCGAAGTTACAGCGGTAGCTACCCGTAATCCGTATTGACTTGTGCTACAGTACCTAAACGATATAATACTACCTAATACCTTGTCCATGCCAGGTGTAGTATGGATGCGCTTTCCTACTAGGTACTATTTAATGCATACTCTTACGTAGGTAGTACTTGTGACTCGTGAGTGTGATTATGTGAAAATCTTCTTTCTTTTCTTTTTCTTGGCCGTCACCATTTTTACCAATTCTTACCACACAATTTAAATATCCACGTTCCTTAACGCAGCTAGGTAGGCTGGCGTAAAACTTCGTTTCTCTCCTCTGGCCCTCCGTCCCTGTATTTAGAAGTGCCAACCAACCAGACGCCGCAGACGAGTCCTTCAGGCTCTAGAGGCCTGTTTCACGGTCCCGATGCGGCAGGTGGAGGGCTTGAAACGCCCGAAGGAACAGCGGCGTGCCTGGGTACGGAGGCATTTCATTGGCTACGTGTAACGTGCCATCGTGCCATCGTTTTACCCCGGACTCAAATACATACTAGCAGTATGTTTATTTGGCGTGCGCTTCGGTACCTACAGGACCAAGTCAGGACTTGCCTCTCCCTCACTTAAATAGGGAGGTACGTAACAGCTTATTTCTCTCATTAGCTGGACGTGTGAGTGTGGGTGGTAATAGGGCGGGCGCTCTGCCGATCTTCGTTGGTGGCGGAATGGGAAATTGGGAAATGATGGTAAGGTCACGAATTGCAAACGAATTGCGGCACGACGGCTACTGGCATTTGGCATTAGCCGGCGAATTAGTCCGGTCTTGGCCTACCTTCCTGCGCCTACCTTCCTGCCTCGGCTTGCCCGGCTCCGATTGCTTGCTTGCTTGCTTACTTCTGCTGCTGAGTACTAACTATCTCGTGTCGCGATGTCTTGGTGAACTTGAAACCAGACATTCGGGATCAAGTTAAAAGGTTCTATGCCGAGCGGTTGCGTTGTCTTTTAACGTCCCTCTCCCGTTGGTGAATGTCGTTTGCGTGGAATGGAAGATGATGGCGGTTCCGTCATAGTCCGTTGAACTCCGGAAAATCATCATATTCGTCTTCGCTTGCCTGTTTGGCGCATCCAAGTCCGACATTGTGGGATGATGCGACTTGATGGTGAATCTATGGTTTTGGATTTTGTGAGTGCTGGCAACGAGAGAATAGGTTCTAGTCCGGTTCGCCCTGTTTGATTTCACAAAATGAGGTTTGTCTCATTTACATACAGCTCCCTGGATACAACTCAAACTCAACAACTCCTTAACACCTATAAAAGCATCCTTCAATTGAGACTAGTCTACAAAGTCAAGTGATTTTGTATTCGGTATTTGAGGGACTTTATATACTTAAGCCTTGGACCAGCGGGTTTAGGAGTTTGAGCCACCGGCTTTTATAATTTTTTAAAAAGCTATATGCCATGTCATACACCTCAAGGTTTCATACAGAGACGGCAACTCAATCTCAAGATCGCAATCTCTTTACCTTTAACGTTGAACCAGCACTCATTTACATACAGGTTATTGGCTAATTCGTACCCTGGTCCGAGTCACGATAACTCGGAGACTTAACCCTGAACATCATAAGTATTGAAGCATAATTTGACGCGTTATCTTAATAATTCGGATGAACAGAACTCCATCAGACACTTGCTTGCGTTCGATGCGATCGTTTCATCTGACCTTAATTGGCTTCGCTGGATAAAAGTCGCCGAGGTGGGATGTTTATGGAGTTGTTGATTAGCAAGCAATGCTACAGATCGCAAACATCTAAAACTTGATGGCATCATCTTCAATGATGCAAGAAGTTGCAGGCGCAAAGATGGAGCTGTATAAGTTATGGCCATGAAGTCCGAAGTTACGTTGTTATTGAGGCAAACTCACCAAAATCATAATCCATTTCCTCCAAAATGAGCGAGAATATCAAACCCCGCGTCCTAGTCGTCGGCGCTGGATCTATGGGCATCATCACCGGCTATTACCTTCATAAAGCCGGAGCCGAGGTGACCTTTCTCATCCGCCCTCGTCGCGAAGAATCCTTGAAACGTCCTCAAATCCTCTACTGCTATGAGCACAACTCCCTAAAGTCGTACCAGGAGTACACCTACCTTACCAACCCCTCCGATATCGTCGGCAAGAACTATGACTTTATCGTCGTCACGCTCGACGGCGCTGTCCTCCGCAGTAATACGGGAGTCCAGCTCGTGAAGACCATCGGAGAGTCCGCGCGCAAGAACACCAACACCAAGGTCCTCCTCGGGACCGTATTCTTCGACATATGCGCCTGGTTTCTCCAGATATCGGGTCTCGCGCCGGAGCAAGTGACGACCTGCCACCTGGACATCCATATCTACGCAACCAAAGACGTAACACTACCCCTGCACCCCCCAACCGACCCCGAAGTGCTGGCCAAAAGCGATTTCGCGTACACCGACAAGTTCCCCCAAAGCTTCACCGCCGACGACGCCTCGCTCCCCGCGGCTGAGAGCTTCGCAGCGCTATGGAACAAATGCAACATCTCGCCCTGCGCCATGAAATCTGCCGTCGAAAGCGCAGCCTCGATCAACTGCCTCTTCCCCGTCTTCGCAACAAGCGAGTTGCTCAACTGGCCCGATTTCAAGGACATCTCCTCCTGCGACAAGGAGCTGTGGAGCCTCACCGTCGCTTCCGTGAAGGAGATACAAGGGCTCGGGGCGCATGGCGAGATAGGCCGGAAGATGGCGCTGGATACGGATGAGGAGGGGTTGGCGAGGTGTCTGGCGCAGTGGGAGGCGCTGGTTCGTCCGTTGGACGTGCAGGGGTTTAATCGCTTTCACCACGGCGTTAAGCTGAGGGAGCAGGGGAGCCTGCACCTTAGGGCTTGTCTCGAGCGCGGGGAGGCGGAGGGGAAGGAGATGCGTGCGTTGAGGGAGTTGGTGCGTCGGGTTGAGGCGGATAGGGTGGCTAAGGCGGAGCTGGCGGTTTGATGGATGGCCGAGCGAAACTCGCTTTTCGTGGGAAAAGCTGGGGTAAGGGAGACTGACTGACTGAGTAAGCTGTACGGGTTCCTTACGATGGGTCTCGATGTACATAGACCGAGAAGAACACGGTCTCCGCTCGCCTGGCTTCGTTTCTATATTTACGTAAGGCGCAATAGGATAGCAGTGCCCTTTGTGTTGGTTAGCCGACTTCACCGCCAACACTATCCCTCGCGGATAGGTATCTCGTATTGCTGCTCGAAATTACCTAAGCGATACTCGTTACAAATCATTCGACACCTAGGATATAGCTCCAAATCACCTCTTTTCAATTATTATTAGGCACTGAAGATGGCTTTGGACTTGTCAGGAACGTAAATACTTAAGGTAGGTAGTAGGTAGTAGATTTCAAATTTCTTGAAGAGTTAAGCTGTATGCCATTGAATTCTATATTGGCATGTGATGAGACATAAACCATCTTGATGGCCTGGGAATTCTGTCATCATATCTTGCTAATGATCTTGGCTACTATTCGAGGCCGATTAAGTAATCGTATTTTGTATCATGTTTAGAAAGATATAACAATCCAGTTAACGTCGAGGAGATACGACTTTCGGTGAGATTTGTCTCCTGCCTCGCCGAGATTGACTCACTGATATAATCCCCATATACAACCATCCCCGAAGCTCTGGACCGCCGTGAAATTTTATCGTGGAAAGAAGCCGAAATGAGCCATTCCATAAAGCAAGATGGCGCCACCTCCGATGGCGGACGATAGTAGGGAATACGCCCTTCTTCTGACTTCAACGACGAAACAAAGTTATGAGTACTTACTAGGTCCATTTGATTCTGTAGCTTTTAATTAGATATAAATCTCATAGTTTCTCGGACTTGGACTGATGGAGGGCTTTATATGGATATAAGCGATAGTTCTTCATATCAAATACTGACCTACTCTTATCATGGCATTTGTTGAGCAGCCCAGCAGTTTGCTTACTGTTGTTGATGACCAACTGGTCCAGTTGACGAGCTATAGGTCTGAACCAGCAGTCAAGATGGCGTCTAAAGCTTCGCAGCAATCTCACGATACGACTACATCTAATCGGGAAGAAACTATCTTGTTAATCTACCAGCACAACGCAATTTCACTGGTTGTATAGATCCCCGACTTGAGCCGACTCGCTGGCTAGAACAGCCCTTTAACAGGGGCCCAGAAAATCGATAATAATCGTCATGTCGTCATTCATGATGATATTCACCTACTGCGGTCTTAACTTCGCCTTTGGCGTGTTCCAGGAGCTTTATGATGCTATGTCGTAGCGGCCTGGGACTCCATTCAGAGGTGCCGCTTTTATCGACCTCGCTAATGACGATTGGCGCGCCTTTCGTCGTGGCTTTGGCTAAGCACTTCTCACCACGTTGGGTGTCCTTTATTAGGGGTTTCATCTTCGGCCTTTCCCTGATTTTGGCAAGCTTCGGAACCAAGCTTTAGCATTTCGAACTTACCCAGCGCCTGATCCTCGGGATAAGAACTTCAACGCCGTATATGGCCGCTGTTACGGTTTCCCCCGGATGGTTCACAACGCACCGAGGTCTGACCCTAGGTATCATCTTAGCCAGAACAGGTGTAGGAGGTTTAGTCTGGGCACCGGTAACCAAAGCTACGATCGACGCCCTCGGCTTCCGAAACGCACTCCGCGTATCCGGAGTTATATCCTTCGTCATGGTATCCCTATCGAGCGAGAAAATGGCCTGGGAGCCGCAAAGCCTCGCCCGCATCAACGCCGAAAACGCATCTCGAGCCGGCCATCTCGGGGGCATCCTCCAGGTTCCCCTGAAAGACTGGTACGTAGCCAAGGCGTGCAAGTTCGCCGCATAAGGGCTCGACGCTATCTTCCAAGCTGCCGCGTATGATACGCCCGTGTTCTTCGCCTCCTACGCTGGCACTTTAGGGTACAGCGCCACAGCGGGCGCAAACTTCATCGCGCTGAGTAACGCATGCAACGCGATGGGCAAAACCGCAATCGGCTAAGGCATCTCAACACACTCTTCCTAACCACCTTCATCAGCGCGGCCACCACAATTTGCGTTGGGGTTCCTTCGACGGTGTATGGAGCTACAGACAACTCGCGCGGGCTGTTTATCAGCTTTGTCGTCTTCTACGGGCTATTCGTTAGCGCGTACACTCGCTGTTTCCGGCTAGTCTCATCGAGATCTTTAGAATGCAGAATTTTTGCGTCTGTGAATGGCGTGCTGTATATGATTCGCGGCGTGGCGACTCTGGTTGGCACGCCGGTTGCTGTAGCCTTGATCCAAAGTGGTTGGGGTAGTTCTGTTCTACCGCATGGTTATGTCAATATGTCCGTACTAGTGAGCGTGATACTTTCTGCTACTAGTGTTGCCCTACTTTGGATCCAGATCGAGGCTATGGTTGGTCTTATCGGACGAGTGAGCTTGAAATGGAGGATGTGATGGTTACACATTTTTGAAATTTCTATTAGTTACCATCGAGTAACCTGTTTCAACATCTAGTATAATGGTTTCTATATGGCATCAAATGTTAGTCAGTATAGTGTCTACCTAGTGTCGTAAATGTGCACAAATCATATAGCGTTGAATGTCTTAGACTATAAGGTGACGAAGCTGACCGGAAGCTTATAAGGATTATATGGACAGGTGATTCATATTAATGGATGTGTAAGCCTCATATAGTCAGCAACACAAAATCCTTCATTGGTTGGTTGGTTTATGCATGTATAGTCGTATAGTCGTAGTGACTGCTGTAGTAATTGCTGAGCCTGAGCCTGAGCCTGAGCGGGATCGGATCGGATATAGCCCGTGGAGGGGGGTTGCCATGAGGCTTCCGAACAGATGTGATGAGTGTATCTAGAATCTAGATCATCTTGTATGTCGCTCGTTTTTCTTACTAAGTCATAGGCATGACTAACTTAGACACGGCTATCCGATTCCAAGCCGTGTTAGTCGCCATGTTGTGCCTTTGTGAGAACCCAGCGTTTCCGTTTACAGCCTGCTCGCTTTTCAGCTGTTTGAGGGTGTTAGTAGCAGCCTTTATCAATTTCAAATCCGGGGTACGCGCCTTTACATTCAAGGACTTCGTCTGCTTATAACATCGGTTACTCGGTGCTGTGATAGAAACGAATCTAGCTACTCGGGACCATCCATTTCAGGAAAAGACCGAGATATTATATACTACTATTAGTGTAAGATGGTGAAAATGGGAGAATGGGAGAATGGCAATCGGAGGCGTGGCTTAACAAGGATTATCTAAATGGAGCTAAATGCCAAGCACCTGACAAGCAACCAATTCACCAATTGGCTGGCAATTGTCTTCTAATTGGTCGGATATGACTGGTTCAGCTCAAAAAGGTTAACAACCGGGGGGCCCAGCTGTGTCCACCGATTTTCCAACTGATTTTCCACTGAGTCCCATCACAACGGCGCAGGGACCACCCACTTTCGAAAAGCTAGAACCTCATGCAGAAAAATGTGGAGATTTTGGAGATTTAACTCGGTCCACTGCTAAAAGGGGGGGGAAGGGAAATTTCCCATCCTTGCACCCCTGTCTCATTGTGTGTCCCCATTGCCCGTCCATTACTTGCGTTGATGTCCAATATCCTAGCATCATCTCTCTTGTTCTCCGTCCACGCGCACAAGTACTGCAATGCAGTCAATTCTTTTAGCTCATCATTCCACCAATACAGGACCGCAGCTCTCTGCGGGTTTCACCATTGTACAATAACTTTTTATCGTCGATATTGGTTTTTTTTTTCTAACTTGATCAGACGTGGGTGTATGGTCGTGTGGCGGTTCGTTTTCGTGCTGGGGAATAGCATCAAAGTCAACAAATCATCGTTGGTCATCACAGCTAATAACATAGGAATAACCCTATTGAATTTAATACGACCCTCTCTTTATTAATCAACGACACCAGCCTTATTTCTCACTGTCACACGGTCCCTATACCTAGTCGTTCTCCTTTTGTTTCTCTCTACTATTACAACGTAATTATTCTTGTTATTATATTACATCACTTTACCTCTATACTGTACTGTAATCTTGATAATTTTTTTACATTCTTCCTCGTCATACACCTTACACATCCATATATCCATACATCCCGTTAGACCTCCAACACGAGCAATACGCGAAACAACGTTATCTAGAGTCGCATTGCAACTAGGTACGTGGGGCCTATTCCTGTTGGTCAGATAGCTATCGTTCCACGAACATTTCTGCTGCAAAGAGTGCTCGCTTGCAACACTTGCAACGCAAGAGATCTAGGAGGGTATAAACTGCAACCACACGGACACACGGTTTTAACTTTTCCCAATGACTCGTCTCCCAGCTACTCCTGATAGTTTGTCTTCAACAATGTCGAACGGGACCAATGGCTTTCACGAGGCCGTGGATGGTCTTCACATAACGAACGGGGATACCGCTGAACGATCATCGTCAGAAGACGAGCGAAACAAGAAAAAGAAGATGAATCGTAAGAACTCCAGCCCAATGATGCCAGCTTTTATGGTCTCTGCACCAGGCAAGGTCATCGTTTTTGGCGAACACGCTGTAGTCTACGGCAAGGTACGAAAAATAAACCAATTGACATTTCATGATGCCTCCCGCGCGTGTACTTACCCATAAGCTTAGGCTGCCATTGCTGCTTCGATCAACCTTCGTTCCTATCTTCTCGTAACACATCTTTCCAAGTCAAAGCGTACGGTCACCATGCAGTTCCCCGATATCGACTTGGTCCACACGTGGAATATCGACGATTTGCCGTGGAATGAATTTCAAAAGCCGGGAAAGAAAAAGTACTATTACGATTTGGTTACAGAGCTGGACGAAGAGCTCCTAGACGCCATGGATCCGCACCTAGCCAGCATCTCGCCCGGTATGCCCGAAGCGCAACGCAAAATACACAAAAATTCTGCACGTTCGTTCCTATACCTGTTCCTGTCTCTAGGGTCGAAAAAGTCTCCGGGTTGTATATACACGCTTCGCTCAACAATACCCATAGGCGCCGGTGTCGGAAGCAGTGCGTCGATCGCTGTCTGTTTGGCTGCGGCTATGCTATTACAGATCCGTACGCTGTCTGGTCCGCATCCCGATCAACCGCCTGACGAGGCCCGCACGCAAGTGGAGAGGATCAACAAATGGGCCTTCGTGGCGGAAATGTGCATACATGGCAATCCCTCAGGCGTAGACAATACAGTCTCGACACATGGCAAGGCCGTAGTATACCAACGGCTCGATTACAACAAACCACCGTCCGTCACCCCATTATGGGATTTCCCGGAATTGCCATTACTTCTAGTGGACACGAAAGTACCCAAGTCCACAGCCGCCGAGGTAGCTAAGGTGAAGGAGCTAAGGGACGCGCACGGAGACTTGGTGGGCTCGATACTGGACGGGATAGACAAGATAACTAGAAGTGCAGAGAGTCTTATTGACGAAGAATACTTTGACAGCGACGAACCCGAAAGTCTACGACGCATGGGACAATTGATGAATATCAACCACGGTCTGCTATCTGCCTTGGGCGTTTCGCATCCTCGCCTTGAACGAGTACGAGAATTAGTCGATCACGAGGGATTGGGTTGGACAAAACTAACGGGTGCCGGCGGCGGCGGCTGTTCGATATCGCTCATGAGACCTGATGCCCCACGAGAAAAGATACTGAAGCTAGAACGCCAACTAGAAAAAGAGGGATATAAGAAGTTCCGGACGACGCTCGGCGGAGACGGAGTTGGTGTTCTATGGCCCGCGGTATTGAAGAACGGTTTAGATGAAGACGAGGAAGGTGGAATGGAAATCGACCTCGAGAAATTCTTAAATGCTCCAGGCAACGACGGTGTTGAAAAACTTGTCGGCGTATCCGGTGGTTTAGATGGTGCGGAGAGAGAAGGTTGGAAGTTTTGGAGGGTGGAAAGCTAGTGATCTGCGCGATTTGGGGATGAGATGAGCACTTGTCGGACCTTCAAGGCTACTTAGTACCTAGTACACGTACACGTCGGAGTAAGCGATCGAATGGTGTCGTGTCGTGTCGAGTGAGTCTCGGAGTTTCCATTACAGCTCCTGTCTTACAGCTCCTGTCTTGTGGCTTCCAGGTTCGGGGATCTTTACTGACACAGTACCTACCTACCTAACTTAATCTACAGGAGATAGAAAAGTACGTAATGGTTTCATGGGTTCCGGGTTCAAAGATTATAGATACCTAGCCAAGGTTCGATCATACATATCCAGTAGCCTACCTAGTAACTACGCTTTGAAATGTTCGAAAATGTTCGAATTAGAGTTAAACATAAGGTTCATAAGAACAACATTAAAGACAGAAATAATTAATCAACGCATATTGAATTACGTCAATTATGTTAATCGTACCTGCTTCAAGCCTGTTCAAGGTTGTCTCACACTGAACATTTGGCCGTTCGCGCTTGCCGTTCGCGCTTGCCCCTCGGTGGGGAGGAATGACGACGAATGGAATTTTGGAATTCTGGGACGATTTTCCCATTCCTAACTAACTTTTATTCGAACCCCACCATTTCAACCGACTTCCCAACTTCGTGACAATGCCGCCGAAGAACAAAGGCGCAGCCGCTCGAGCAAAACCAGCTGAACGTATATATCCCGGTTAACTGAAGTTTGGCTTTCTTTTGGATCTTCTAGAAGTATCGCTAATTGGTCAACGCATCAGCAGCAAAGCCAGGACCGCCGGAGAAACCACAAACCATCAAAGAGCTCGAGTGGCAGTGGTATTACAACACCAACCCTTACCAGAAAGCCTACGAACAGTCCGGCCTAGATGGCATGACCCCGGCTGACCGACAATCCTATCTCAACCAAGAATACTTAAAGCCAGGTCTTGCCAAAACATTATCCAACAAGGCCCAGAAGGAGCTTTGGAAACAACTGAACGAAGCCAACGTTCCTCTACGAAGTCTACCCCGACCGCGCGATAACCAGTGGGGCCGCGACAAGAACGGCCGGGACGTTGGCGATTATACCGTCGAAGAGTACAAGGAATACCGTGCGAAAGAGAGAAGGCTTTTACTTTTGTCGCAAGACAGCTGGTTCTTCAAGCGCAAACACTCTAGGGCTAGATACGCCGACCAATCCCCTCTCAACGATACAGAGAAGCATCTTGTCTTGGCTGAAGGGGACATAGAGACCGAGAGAGTTAGAAGGAAGGAAATGGCGCAATTAAAGCAACAGCTCTATGGCGTGAGATCGAATCGCTACGCAGAAGACCCCGACTGGGACGACGTGATACCGATACCCCAGGAAGATACAGAGGGAGCACTCGCCGCCATAGCGTACCCAGACGAGTATGCCGAAGGTTTGTTCATAACGGTTTTGCTGCTAACTCTCGAGATCCACAAAGAGTAAACATTGACTTCTGTTTAGCTATGTCTATACTCCGATCCGTCATGGCAGCGAAAGAATACTCTCCACGGTGTCTCAAGTTAACCGAGCATATAATATCGATGAACCCGGCTCACTATACCGTCTGGATTTACCGATTCTCGATCATCGAAGCCTTGAATATATCCATCCCAGACGAAATTGAATGGCTCAACGAAATCGCGCTCATGTACATCAAAAACTACCAGATCTGGAACCATCGGAATCATTTAATAGATCACTATTACCCAGCAATAGTGACGTCGCCTGATGATTTAGCTGCGCTAGCCAATAGCGAGAAGAAGTTCCTCGACGATATGCTACAGCTAGATACGAAGAACTACCATGTTTGGAGCTACAGGCAGTACCTGGTGCGGAAGCTTGGATTATGGGGCGAAGCTGAGTTGAAGACCGTAGAGGTCATGATCAATGATGATGTGCGAAACAACTCGGCATGGTCCCACCGATTCTTCGTCGTCTTCTCCGACACGTCATATTCAACCCCCGATTCCCACGCTACCGAACATGACCCCAAGATTCCGGCCGAGATTATCGACCGCGAAGTAGAGTATGCGAAGACAAAGATTCTACTCGCACCTCAGAACCAGAGCCCCTGGAACTACCTGAAGGGTGTGCTGTGCAAGGGCGGCAGGAAAATGGGTACCGTAGGGGAGTTCGCCGAGCAATTCGTCGAGAACTTAGGCAATGAGGAAACCGAGAAGGTGCGAAGCTCTCACGCTTTGGACCTACTAGCCGATGCCTATAAGGAGTCGGGCGAGACGGACCTGGCGCGGACCGCTTTGAAGAGACTGGGTGAAAAGTGGGATCGCATTCGCCGCGGATACTGGGAGTATAGGAGCAGTCTTCTCGACACGGATCAATCCTAGAAATACGGTCGGTCGGCAATTGCATATTAATATCGCAACGTGGTTTTGCGTCATGCATTTCATCGTGGGTCTTAATCATCCGGGTTTGGAGGAGTAGCAGGAGTAACATGAGCGAGTAAGGCTCTCCAAGGAGGGTTCTTGTCAAGATGAAATGGGATGAGGAGGTTCTGTGATGCGCTCAGGATACAGAGGCAAGATCCTAAATGATGTAGCATAGCATGAATTGATTTATTTTACTTGATGTTTGAAGTGGCACTGATTTCCTGACGGACTTGAGAGAATTTGGTATTTCTATCTATATTTGTATGATTTCCAAGGTAAGATGAACTATCACTTTTAGACAGAAAACACAGTTGTCAAAATCTTCTAATGGGTTTCCAATCCTAATTTATTATACTTTCACTCGTTATTTCATAATTCAAAGTCTTAAATGCCCATTTTTCGTTTCCCATTGTTCATGTCTATGCTGATGCTGATGCTGATGCTTCTATTGAGAAGCTCTGTGATATGCCGAGTATAAGGGCACGTATTGTCGCCCTCTCTAGCTACCTTGCGCTCACATCAGGCCAGGCAAAAATATCGATCTCAATCGTGAAACTACCAGAACACTAACTATAGAGTACGGTAGTTCTGGCTGATGATAACCCACTTCCGCAACCCTCGCGGCGCGTTGCGGGCTGAGGCCTCCCAGTGCGGGACTAGGAGAAAGGCCTCGGTGAAGGGCTGCTCCGGCGGATCGGCCTCAGCCGGTGTCGGGGTCGCGCCGACGGCAAAGGGCGTGCTGGCGTTTGCGCCGGGCGTCGCGCCCGAGGGGGGAGGCGTGGCTTTGCCTTCCTCTGCGTTGGCGGTGGTGGAGGGGGCTGTGTGCTCGTTGGTGTAGCGGATCATGCCGCTGACTTGGACTGTTGCGGTGTTAGCATCTCCCGTGACCGTATTCTAAGTACTGTGGAGAGAGAGAGGGAGAGAGATAGTACAAGTACTCACCGACAAAGCTGATCCGGTCCCCGTTGCGTACGACCGCGACGGCAGTAGCGTCCCGGCCGTTCTCCGCCCCGGTCTCCGGCTCTCCGACTGTGTAGTGCGCGGACACGGGATGCGCGTCGAAGGACGCGATGTCGTAGATCACGGGGCTTCCCTGGGCCTCCAGCATCGCCTCGTATGCCGCCACGTCCGGCACGTGCTTGCCGTTGATGCTGATGTCGGGTTTGACGTCGGCGCCGGTTAGGCGCGGCGACGTCGAGGCGTAGAACATGCCCAGGGACCGCTTGCGCGTTCGCGCTTCGTAGAAGTGGTCTACGAAATTTCGGGCCGCTGAGGGCGGGTTAGCGGGGGGCCGTGAAAGGAGGATGGGGATATGGTTTACCTTCACTAGCTACCCTGATCTGAGTCTCCATCGTAGGAAGAGACATTGTGAATTCTGATCTTGTGCTGGGATCTCTGCTCAATGGCTAGTCGATATAGTGAGCTACTCATCGAATATATGCGTGTATCGAAGAAAGAGATTGTTTGATTTCACGATTTCATGACTTCGAGGTTCTAAACAAAGGGATCTCGAAGTGCTTGGACCTAAGCTAACGCCCCAAAATAGACGCGCGCATTAGAGATGTATTTAAGTTTAATAAGATATAACCAACTTATTAAGATGTGTAAAATTTACTTTGCGAAAAAAAATTGAATGATAGGTGGCGAGTTCGAATCGTGCGTTGGAAAAAAATGGTGAAGGGTGACACTGTATGAAGTTTACGGTTCTATGCTTGAAACTATAACACCAAAATATCGATAAACGCACTTTCTTCAAAAAAGGAATTCGTTACTTGCATTTTGATTCGATTTTCTATTTTATTTCAATTTTTCTAAGTTTGAACCAGACATATTATTCCAGTTTCTTCCAAGGGCCATTCTATCAAAATTCTATACTGAGCCGAGATCAGTTCCTGGATCTTGACTAGCAGTGGCTTGACTCTATCTCTAAGCCACCACCTGTCCTCAACACGGTGTAACAGGACGCACCAATACGCCATGACGATCAGGGCTGCCGGGTGCTTAGCCGCAAGGTCTGCTCGGAAATATTGATTCAGAAGAGGCGGGAACCTGAGAGCAGCGTTCTTGCGGTCTACCACTGAGTCTGCTTTATCAGACAGGTAAAAGGATACCCGTAGCTTAAGAACAATCATCGCATACGTTCCCCTATATTCGGGTGTTACGGGCAATTTTGATTCCATATCAACAAGACTTGCGTCAGAAGATCCGCTGCTCAGTTCCTCGACCTGGGGTGTATACAGATTGCCGAGGAGCGCCCGCAGAGGCGAGCGCATCAGGACCGCGCGTTGTTCCACTGTGATCGCTGCGCAGCCCTGGATCAGCATAAGCCACTCGGCTAGGGACCCGGCTTCTTCGTTAAAAAGCAACGAAGAGGCGTTCTTGGCTGCTGCAAAGTGGTACGGGATGAACAGGCATGAGCAAGCAAATAAAGGGAGAGCCGTCTCCGCCGAAATAGAAGTCAGAGCCTGTCGGAATAGTGGGATGGCTTTGGCTTGGTGCTCGGCAGCGACACGCTCGAGATAATCTGCTTGCTCTGAGACGATGGAGCGCAGGTGCAGCGCGGCGATGGCTAGGATTTCATGTAGGAGGTACCGATGCCGCGTCGCGAGATCGACGACCACGTCCCGCCAAACCGCTATCGACGCGCTGTCGTCCGCTTGTGCGATGGCTGTGGAGACGACGAAATGCTGATATAATCTAAAGTCGTTGAAGCTGAAAAACGGCTCGTCGAAGGGTTGAACCGCCCTTATCTCCGACGTTCTCGAACCCCTCCCACTCCCACTCCCACTTCCAGCTGCAATCGAAGGCGGCGACCTGGGCGGCACCAAGCTACATGAAATTTGCTTCTTAACACAGTACGAGCACGGTTGCTCTTCGTCGCATTTTATCTTCTTAGATTTGCACGCGGTACATCCTCCTCTACTTTTGTGGTGAGCTCTACGCGCTGTCGATGACATTTTTGGTACTGCTCATTTGCAACTTTCATCCGATATCCTGATTTTCGGTTTATGCCACCAAAAATTTATATGTTCCCAATCTACCTGGCCATTTCCCCGAGTACTATGTAAGTTTGGGATTTCGTTAAGGCTTTGCGTAGATCCACACGACACACACAGCACTGCCTCAGGCTCAAACCCCGTCCCAGAAGAGCGCGACGAATCAGCTTTCATCGCAAAAAGATGGGTAGCAAATCAATCAATCACCAATTTGTTATATCTCATCATGACTTCTTTACTTTTAACACATGAATACCTGTCATATTCTATGGAAACGTTCAACGTCTTGTTTATCAGACTGCTTCATGATTTCTCCTGATTTGACAGAAATACGATGAAGACGGTACTGGTAGCAGAGATTGCTACTGTATTGTATAGATCGTATTATCTTTCAGACGCATTGATTGACACTAGATGTTTTAGGGGCATCTAAACAAAATACCCTATGCTTTCAGAAGTTATCATCCTGAAATCAAGAATCATCTCAACTGCCGATATATGTCAGCCTACACAAATAGATGAATTTGATCGAATTCTAACATGAGATGATTTCTACTATAGGTAGGCGATCACTAATAATTTCTAACATTTTCAACAAGCTTCAAGGTTTAAACTACCTCACATTAACTTCAGACACAAATGCTACTGTTAAGTCACGGATACCCCTTCAATTGCTTATATCCGGCAAACATTCCTGGTACCTATCAACAATGATAGAATCTTAACCTAAACCTTGTTTTGTTCGTGGATACGGTTATAGATGATAAATATGCGCTTGTTTGTTACGTAAAATATGACTGGACATACAGCATCTATTATAGAATCAATATTCATCCTAAGTGTGATAAAACTCAAATTGGCACAGTTTTCACTCACTATGAGTCAATTAAATTTGCGGGTGATCACATCCATTCTAATTAATACTGTGCTCTTGAATGTATTTAATCATTCACCCGCCTCCCCAAATCCTCCCACCAGTTTCACTCCTCTTCCTTTTTCCATCATAATTTATTTCTAACCGTTCTACTATAAGATGGCTCAGTAGAGTCATGGTCACAATGCCCTCCCATCCTCCTATGCAGCCATTTGACACCTGTCTAGGTATGTCCTGGTAGAAAAATCAGTATTGATGTAATCTACCAGAGGCTTTAAGGCTACGAAATAACGCTGGATTATGGGCCAAGTGCTAAGAAAGAGATGTCCTTGTTTCGCTAATGGTACTTTCCGCTCGCAAGCCGACTCGGCCACCATGAATGATTCTACCTCGTTTGCCTGCCAAAGGCTACCCGGCAGAGCCAGATATACTTCTCACATTATTCCTAATCATGAATACCGAAACTGGAATAAGGGTTCATGATATGTCTGTAAGTGAGTAACTTTTTATGCTCCCCGACCGACTCTGTGATATTGAAGAGACCCTTCCACTGATATATCTTCATAGGCCTCCTGTGAATAAACAACATGGACTTAATCCGTGCTGGATCTGAGTACGAGCTGCAATACCGGCTATCGGCCTTATGATATGCTTGTCGCGGAACTCAGTTTCCGGTCTTTGGAAGACATTAGCTTTTGATCAATTCAGAGGAGATTGAGTCGAGTCTCAAGATACAGATCAGATTCAATGCAGCCCACTAAGTTGATGTGGTTTGCGGCTGCTTCAATGGTACGTATGCATGCTATTTATGCCCTATACTCTTCCCGTGATACAGAAGCTTCACAGGGAGAGATACATGGTTACTTTCAGAGGTTCTAATGTTGAGTAGGTATATTATAGAAGATTGCAGGGTACCACACTCAGACATCAACACAGACGATCGTCTTATGGCACATCCTTGGTACTTATCATTACCCGCCATTGAAGGCTGTGGGTGTCGGCGTGTCTAGAGCATTTCTCTAAATGACTTAACAGTTAATCGTTATGTGCGTATCACTCAATCACTGCAATTTGAGATAGACAGCTAGCCCTGATACTATATCCTCTAGACCACAAATCAAGGACCTGTTTGGAAATCACACCAGGACCTCTCGTATCCCTCTTGGGAAATAATCCCGAGCTACTGTGAGTGAAGTCTTACCTATTTTATACGCCTACCTGAGTTTCCCCCCTCGCAAAACATATGCTCATCACATTTTCATCGTCTAGCTATTCAAGGGAAGAATGGTATCCCAACCAGCCACATGGAGTATGTGGCCACGTAATATCTACGAGCAACTATTCGCCCTTGGAGCTTCTCCCGTCCACAATGAGGTGCGATTGCTACCTATCGATGACATCACTGAGTCCACGCGTATTTCCTCTGGTCTCATGGGGACCTCGCATTACGGGGCGGAATACAAATATCTAATTTCACACAACATCACACTCGATGTGGCCGAATCGATATATCAGAATCTTCACATCGATGGGACCATGACCAAGAAGGTGTACGGTATCTCCCTAATTGGTTGCTATCCCCTTCACGTTTGAATGGTTTCATATTCATTACGAGGTGTTATGGTTTACTCCAAAGCTACTCAGGCACCCTCCCCGCATGGTTGGCTGCGATTAAATGTTACCAACAATCACTAACCCGAACCCGGGCTGTCATAACACAAACACTCATCTAGGGGTGTTGATCTCAGGGGGGTTGCATTGAATCTCGCCCAGAATTTTACTTCGAAGCCCACATCTACCTCCCATACTGGCTAGCAGACGACGGGGCATGGTTAAATACCTGAGCTTGT
This sequence comes from Rostrohypoxylon terebratum, assembly GCA_022497145.1. NCBI lineage: Eukaryota > Fungi > Ascomycota > Sordariomycetes > Xylariales > Hypoxylaceae > Rostrohypoxylon > Rostrohypoxylon terebratum. The sequence continues at coordinate 73,701 of MU385881.1, read as the reverse complement.
CGGTCCTGTCATAAAACAGGAGTTGCTAAGAACAGAGCCCAGGCACAGGCGCCTCTTGCGAGCGGCAGTGAGGGTCCTGCCAATCTGCACCCAGGGGGAGAGGAGCATGAAGGTTCTGCGGGTGATTTCCCCGGGACTTTGATCATCAGGAAGTGGAGTTTGAATCCCACACCAAGCCTGAGGCGTGCTCAGGTCTGAGCTTTCTCGGAATTTCAAGGAATTACCTACCATCTATCATCAACACGGATCGGAGTCCGGATCACAGCCGTGCCACTTGCGTTGACTGAACGCTTAACTAACTGTTCGTTTTGGGGTTTCATCATTGTAAACAAATGAGACCCTCATGAGCCAATCTGACAAATCATGTCATCGAGGCACACCAATAAGACGCCTGCGATGATTGCTCCGTATGGACGTCTCGCATGCAATTGTGTCCTTTAATGTCACCCATTCATCCTGTTATCGAATTCGACCAACGCGTCATCGATCCAGTTGCGTGGACTACAGCGAGATCCTAAGCATGCCTTAATCTATAAGGTGCAATATTAACTCGAGACGCAAGTAGGGGGTTTATTAAAGCGGCCAGTGAGAATCGCTTCCCTACTCTTCTCCTTACTTAGGGAGTCTAGTAGAGATTTCGCGACAATATTTCGAAACAGACTGAGCTCGACGGTCAGTCTTTTGGAGTCTGAGGTGCACGTTCCCGGCGAATTCTATGAGCTTGTCATCGTGCTCGTGTACAATCTTGAGCACTATTGCATCGCGCATTCTTGAAGCAAATTCATGGAACCTCCGGCGCCGCCGTCTTTGCGATGCGATTTTCCAGACGCGATAAATCTGCAAAGGAAGGTTGACTGGAGCGAAGAAATCTCATCTATGGTCTATGGGTGTAATCCTAATAAACCATTGCGTGCTCCGTACTCAATACAATCTTAAGGTGGCTATAAATAAGAGTCACATTCACTTTATCAGGGGAGGGGGATGGATCCACCGAAATGCGATTAATTACCTCGATCGTCATACCTTTTACAACTTTCCGCATCCGAGAGAGATTCCTCGGCCCTCAACTTGGCCCCGGATTGGAAGTTCGAGCAGAACCCGTTGACGGTGGCCGAGGCCGAACGGCCACACACCTTCGAGCACCTCTAGCAGATCGTCTCGTCGGTGAACGTTCACCTGTGTAGCTTGAAATACTGTCTCCGCGTGAAGAAGAAGAGTACGGAGGCCGTCTTGGCCGGCGACGCCTCTGTAACCTACCTACGCGCTGCAAACTTCCATCGACACGAAACGCTTTACTTACATTCTTTTCTATTTTGTTCTTGGCGTGATAATTACACCGCAGAAAGATCAGAAGATTCAACTATGGAGGCAGAACAAATTCTATGCCTACATGTTTAACAAAACCACCATGAAAATTCGTGGGATTCTAATAATAGCCCCCTACTAGATCGACGAGGCGTCGACCACAAAGGCGAGATCCCTAAAAACACGAACCTCTTCACGGCTATCCAATTACTTGGGTTAATGCTTATATCCCCCCTCATCACTGCCGAGATCTACAATACTCGCACTTATGTCACGACAAATGGTGTATCAACCCTAACCACGACGTTTACGGAACCAAACTAAGGCCTCAAACAATAAATGCAAATCTAATGCGCATACTGTCCTAAGCCGGGGACATACCCCACAGAGCTCCGGCTCATCATTTGGGAGCAGACTCTTCCCCGTCGTGCCCTTTGTTACCGCAATATATTTTTCGAACCACATTTCACTAAGAAACTTGTGACACCTGCCGTTGCAAAAACATGTCGCGAATCGTACTATAACTTCAAGGACGATTGCTATTGCCACGCATCGATGGCCATCACCGGTTGGCTTCAGCCCCTGGAAATATCACTTACTAATGGTGGGAGATAAGGAGGGATTCTAGAGACAATTCTCGGTACCGGCGCTTCCGTGAATGGATCCTGAAGTGCTGAACAACAAGTCGATCCCCCTCATTCTATCTACCTAAGCTGAATTTCTGCACGACACATATCTACAACATACTTCAACACTCAGGCTCCGCGAAAGCAGGGGTCTGGTTATATTTTCCACATACACCTTTGCCTCTTATCCTCTCTGGAGACCATGTCTAAGCTCACTAGATATTAAGAGCTAGTGGCTATTTGTGATCTAGTCAGCACGATCTGGTCCGTTGGCAAAATATTCCATATACATTGATTACGAGATTGGATTTTATGAGGGATTCATGATTGCTATCGAGGATCCGGCCCCACATCTAAGAAGAACTTATCAGCCGCTCCCCTTAAGAGACGCTTTGTCCCTGCTTGCCCAACGCGGCTGGGCGGCATGCTGCGCGCAGTGCTTGACTACAACCCTATAGCGTTATGGCAAGGCCCAGAAGAGACCGTCCAAATTGCCCGGCGGGTTCTCCGGGTATCAAAAATTGCTATGCAGGACGAACGGCGCGAAAAAGTGGTAGATTCCAGCTGCCTCATGTTTACATACGGCGGCGCTTGAGAATGAGCGAGCTCCAAGAGCCCGTCACACCCTTGGAATCCCCCAACTCAACTTATCGAATTAATGTCCTAACTATCGCGCACCGGCTAAGAAAGCGACCCGGACATCGAGAAGGACATGAGTATTTCATGTGGACATTACTACCGTCGGCAGTATGACGAGAAGATCCGGATCTGGGGGAGATGGCCACTTGCAGCATGAGTTGTAAGGAAGCAAGCATTAAGGCCTGAACTTCTCTCCACATGCTCGCTGTCTAGGGCCAATGTGACGGAGACATCACGAGCCGAGCTCCGCCGGTTCGAAAAGGCTCTTAATGCTTTTAAAATAGCCTCGATGGTTCTCCCTCTATGCGAAGAGAGTTTTGATGGATCGGACGAAGAGCTTGTGGTCTGGCATTATTTTTGGATGAATGCCCCGTAATCCACGAGCTACGTAATGACACCAACTTCGTGCTCCTCCGCATAACGACCTGAATATCGTCACCTTCTACCTCTCGCCTGCTCGAGTCCCACCCAAGAATGTGCTGGAACCAGTCGTGACCAGTATAAGTCGCGACCAGTATAAGAGGAACGGACTCCAGATCAATTGTCCTAGGAATCATTCAAAATCTGGGCAGCGCGGCGTGTTTGACAGCCATGCCTCTATCAATTGGTCAGTCCATGACGGTGATCTGCGACTTGCTGACCAATGCCTCATTGAGGTCCGGCGGAAGGCAAAGGAATCCCAATGACGAGCCACATCTAACGCTGGGAGCATAATAACTTCGAGCCGCTATATACGCTATGGAATCAACACAGCGGTGACCGGCAAAGACCAGGGGGCCAGGCTGGTGGAAAGGCTCGAGGATCTGTACGCTGATTTCCTCGGGAAGTGCATACAATTTATGTGTAAGACTGCCCAAGATAACAGGAACTCATTTAATGTCGAGCTATTACCACACGACTAGGAGAGGACGATGCCATAAGAGAAAGCCTCACCCAATCTATCAACCGCGTCTGGAAGAAGAACCCATCCTAAATGCACGTGGGACCGAGAATATGTGCCCTGGGGAATCCGAAGATAACTCATAACCTTCCAAGTAACGAATGAGCCCCTCTCATAAAAGCTTGTTCGGGAAGATAATACAACGAGGGACGTCTTGGGCACTCCAGATGTCTGGCAGCAATCCAACGGCTACGATAGCGGCATATCTGGGCTGGCTCGTGGAACGAGCAATAACATTTACGTCCGAGGGAACCAACCCAAGGGGTCCACAAAGCATGAAGCTACTCGACGAGGCCGTAACTCAATCGCCTCTTGATCTCTTTCATCAAACGTCCCATCGACAATGCTCCCAGCGAGATGCTTTCCGCGGTCATGATACACACACACATTTCACACATCGGACTTCCGCGACGGCACATCGTAGCTTGAATTCCTCATTATAGCTTGAACGAAGATACTAGCTTCTTCTATTGCTACTAGACCATGCGTGGGCTTTAGAAGATCGCCTCCCGAGCTCAAACTATACTGCCGGCGAGTTCGTAGCGGACAAGAAATCATACAATTTAGATGGATGTCCAAGATATACCAGTCGAAGCCGCCCATGGCTGATAGACGGGGCACCTATGAGGAAAGTGCGTACAGCACTGTGTGAGGTATATTTAAATGTATTTCCCAGAAAAGCGGTCTGTCTGCACTGCTCTTCTCAGAAATACAACATCCCTTTCCTCCTCAATTTTCGTCTGATCAGTGTCGGAACATCACTGTTCACTACCAAAATGAAGCCGTGCAGCTAAACCAAGACATTAAACGGCGGCGATTCTAAAGGTTGTTTTAACAGCTTTTATTGCCTGCCTGTCTGTGGTAATCTGCTACTTTTTCATCGGGGATCCGCAGCCGTTTGTACCTGACGATAGGTGGCGTTGCCCGGACATAATACACTCTTCTATGGTGAGAAGATCACCGATACGGGTCGAAAGGAGTTCGAACATAACACAACATACGCAGCAGGAGAAGGATTACCCGTCTGTCTAATGAAACGGGAGAAGTCGGAGACATCGGCGATCTGCTGAGCTGTGTCCCTTCAGACTTCCATGGGCTTCGAAAGCTTTTTTATTTCACACCGGATCCACAGGTGGCCGAGTACTATGCAGAGCACGAGATAGCAATAATTAACAGCGTCGCGATTGGGCGGCCGAGCATCGGATTAACGGCCAGGATCGGGGAAACGGTGAGAGGCGCCGGTAATGTCATCGGATGCTGCACACTCGGAATATAATAACGGGTTATCAAATCTCATGCATGGCGCACTAATAAAGGATCCATTAAGGAGAGGGATGAGTGGATAGAAGAATTTGAAGAGATAATTGCGAGTCTTTGCTGGACATAAGCCGCAAGCCTCCGTGCCGGCATCAGCGGCGTCAGGTACCTCACCTTTCTCTTCCCTCGGGATCGAATAACTATCCTTTGATCTACATGTAGCTTAATCAAGGACGTCGAAAGATATTTCAGACTAATACTAGGTAGAAAACCCCCATATACTACATTGAAATCCACAGAGTTCGCATCCTGAGTTTCATCATGATAGGATATGATTGACTTGGTCATACTCGGTAATGATAAATTCTATATGGATGTATCGCGGGCCTATGTGTTGATGACGCCACCGTTTGTCGATCATAAGCCCATGTATCGAAGGAGACCTCTTCGTGTAGTAGTCGACTGGCTCTAACTCGGCGCTGTCTTCGTCTCGTTGCTCAATGGCAAAACTGTCTATGAAGGGATCAATTGCCCAAACACCGATTGATCTCTATGCAATCCATCTTCACCATGTCTAATGGTTACTATATACGTGCCGATTTAGTTCAACCATCGCCTCTAATTCCATTTCCGTTTCCGTATCGCTAGGTAATATTCGTTTCCGCTTATAACTTCGAGGGTTTTACTCAGACACCCTCTAAATCCTCCCTCATTGCGGGAAATGCCACAAGCCCAATCTTTCGACGATGCTGTACCCCATGCCCAAGAAATCGCACAATCGCACCCAGTTCTCCGCCTGCGTGCCCTTCTCTAACGCCAGCACGTCTAGCTCCAATATTCCGTTCAAGTTCTTGTCCGAAAGAGCTGCTTGCGCGAGCCAGTTACCGGCGCCCACGGTTGGAAACCGGCTCCCGCTTGGTATTATGAACTTGGCCTCCGGGTGCGACTCTGTGATTTCCAGAAGCTGAGTGTCCGATGTGACTTCTACGTATGTGTTCGTGTTCGTGTTTGCGATTGTGTTTGATATGACGCTCGAGTTTCCTTGGCGAGTATCTTGGTGTATGAATCCTAGTTTGCTCAGTGCTTTGCTGAGGGAAGATGTGGCGGTCTGGGTTGTCTTGAGGACGAATATGGGTTGCGATGTGGCGTCGTGGTGGGCAGAGGCGAGGATGCTAGGGGCTAGGAAGCCCAGGGTGATGAGTAATGAAACCTTCATAATGAAATTGTGTATAAATGATAGACTTGACAGGTACTGCTGTGACGTTGTAGCTGCTTGGCTTTTTTCTAAAATGTCTGAGTTGAACAAGTTGAGTTAACGAGAGAAGTGTAGAAGCATTGAAGAATATCGGTCAGTAATAGTAGCACCATCGTATGAAACTAAAGATGTTATGTTTCTATAACCCACCCACGTATTAATGCGAGGATCGCTTTGGCCAGCCGAAAATTGGATAATAATATCAAAATCTCTTGGCGTGGATAATATTGGTGGTAATATTGGTTAGATGAAGCGGTTTAGCACCTAGATCTTAGGTAAAGTGGAAGAGTGAACTTCAACCTTGCACTCGGTTCGATCCAGGCTTCCCCCTGGATCCTGCACGACACCACCATGATCACCATCCCCTGAAAAAAAAGACTTCTGAAATGCCAGCACCCGGCGCGTGCATAGTCGGGACAATCCTCGTTCTCGTTGGAGTGAAGGTTTCAGACATCACGGCGAGTTTCGTTTCACCAAGCCATACCGGCGAGCAAACCTATCGCGTTTAGAGAAGGAGTGAGAGACGACTTTCCCAAACCGAACTGAACCTGGCCTAACTTAGCCTCATGTCTTATTTTTTCTATTTCAGGGTCTCTTTGCGTGTGGAGCGGTACTGCGTAGAGAGACGGATATCCATAAAAGAGGAATGGAATCTGGGGCGAACCCAGGGGCATGGTTGGTTCCGATCTTAGCGAAGTTGGGTAAGCGGACACCTGCCTAATCTGCCTGTAAGATGGTTGGATGGATGAGAAGATGGGATGAAGCTAGGTAGAATAGGGGCTGAGGCAGTGCTGGACCCAGGACCCTTAAGGACCCTTAAGGACCTACCCATTTTTACTGCTTAGTGTACCTATTCCAAACCTGAAACCCCCCTAGATCAACTTCTAGCCTTCTAGCGCACCCAATGAACCGCTGTAAATAGAAGCTTACATAGCAGTAGTAGTACATCCTTACATCGACCTGGAGTCCTGGACTTCGCCTTGCTTGTGACGTTTGCGAAATAAGGGATACGAATATATATAATATATATTACTCCGAAGGTGACCTGCATTTTCGAACTCTGAAATGCTACCTGTTCGTATCGTTTAGTTTTGCAAACATCGTTTTTCACTGGTAGTGGTGGAGGTAAACCCCGGAATCATGAATAGCATCCATGTCCATGGGCTATCGTGCAGATTACACAACCCCTTGATACATCGTTCGTTATGCAGGTCGCTGATGAAGAATTATCATCGTGTCTAGTATTGATTTTACTAGCTTCTCGTTGGTCGGACAATGTGGAGGAGAGAAAATAGTTCGTGGATCTGGCACCATCGTTCGCTGGTGGGTTATCACTCGGTCGATTATTTTGGTAAACGGCTGCCTAATTTCTCGTGATTGAGGTGGTGTTTGTGATTGCCTCTTGGCAATTCTGCAATTGTATCGGTCTTGTGATTTACATGCGAACTCTAGTGTCGCAAGACTCAAGTTCCTCATCAATTTCTATCGATCGTCATCTGGGTATTCCTTGACACGGGAATATGTTGTCTCCTAGAGGAGATGGACTCAGAAATATGACGATTTGTTATTGAAAAGTGAAAAGATGGAAAGGAAGCTAAACTAAAATGCTACAGGGAAGAAAAAAGTGCTGTAAGACCGAAAATGCTGACGTAATCTCGGCTCCAGTTTAATAGAATATTCCCCTCCAGGGCTCCAGGGCTCCAGGGCTCCAGGTAATTAGTGGGTAGCGACCGCCTGTAAACTTAAGAATAGCCCTAGAATAGCTGGAGGGGCTATTTACAGCGGAGGGTAATTGCCAAGGTCAACCCGAAACTCTATTTACATGTCAAAAGTCGCCGTTTCACTTGAATTTCGATATGAAGTTCTACTTTATTTGTTTACCGGTAGAGCCTAATTAGAAGATCATATGACATAAGTATCGTAATTATATGGATCTATCTCAAGTTTAAAACCAGTTTGCCTATTCCAGATCCTTGAAATCCGCAGCCGGTGGACTATTGGTACGGGAGAGATATACGGCGTCCTCTCCGTATTGACGTAGCTTCTCCAATAAAGCCGCGCCAACAGGTTCGGGAACGAAGCCGTATCGGCCCCAAAACGGCGAAGTGCCGTAGACAGAGACCAGACTTGTCGTTTTATAGCGGTCGGCAACAGCAAGTAACTTGTCGATACACTCCGCAGCAAGTCCCTTTCCACGGAACTCAGGTAAGACAGCGATGTCGTGGATATAGTACTGATCCGCATCGGAAGCGATCTCTCCAAGCATGGTATTCAAGGCGGGCGGTTCCTGATGGCGGATTGGGTGTGAAATGGAATAACCACAGACTTTATCACTTTCCACGAGATCCACGAGAACTAAGCATCCTTCTGGGAAGAGCTTCACGCGCTCCGTGAATACCTCTCGACTCTCTGGGAGCCCGGAATGGACCATGTCGGCAACGAGTAGAAGACCGTCGATGTCGTCGACGGACATCTCACGCCACTCAAACATGGCTGGCGCTGAATACCTACATCGGTATAGGAAAAGTTATACCGTCGAAAAAAAAACACTGCGGAATTCAGATTGTTGTAAAGGATACAGCGGGGCCAGCGTTCCCTGAACCCTTAAACCCTTAGGTAACAATTACCGCACCATAGCGCACAGCGTCGGCAACCAGCGGCCCCTAACGTGCCCTAACGCACCCTATATTCGCTATGTCGCGGCAGACTTTGCATTAGCCTTAGCCCTTATCGACAGGTCCTGCAATGCGACGCTGCGATTAATCCCGTTAGACATAACCTTTGATCTAACAGGTTTCCGACGCCTTATTGTCATTAATCCCGGACCTCTTCCGATGAAGGCGATGAAGGCGATGAAAGAATCGTAGAGTCAGACATATTCCCCTAGAGTTGCGTTATAAAAGTATTGATGGATTAATATAGAGAGTTGTGAACAGGAATGAAGACGGGCTAGGCGTTTTCTGCGGGGATTCTATGACCGCTGGCACTTCTGGCACTTCTCACTACTGCGAAGATCGGATCTCCTTGGCCAGCATCCGGGACGCGAAAGGTGTATATAGGTATCGTACGCGAGTCGTGAGTACTGTAGTAGTGACGGGTTTCTCATAGAATCCTTACCTAGGCTCATATCCATCTAGAATCTTTGGAGGAAAAAAAGAGGTATCTTGGAAGTTCTTTTCGATCGAGGTTTCGAACATTTCCTTGCCAGACTTGAATTTTTTTTATCCGCTAAAGCCGGTCCAAAAATGGGCTCCTATAACCTCGAGCAGCCCGAACACCAGAACATCTGGATAGAGACGCCATGTATTCCATCTGCGCCCCTTTCACGAGCAGCAGGCTGGTAAGTTGCTTTCTTCAAGTCGAGACCACTCAATATAAAATTAACGAGAGAAAACAGCAACATATTCCTCAAGTTAGAAAACCTCCAGCCCTCGGGATCATTCAAATCGCGAGGGATAGGGTACATGATGCAGCAGGCGATGCTCCGTAAAGACTCCAGTAACGTGCACTTCTACTGCTCGTCCGGGGGCAACGCGGGTCTAGCGTGCGCAACGGCGGCCGGTATTCTGAGTCGGCCATGCACTATCGTCGTGCCTATGCTTACAAAAGCACATATGATCGATAAGATGCGCTGTATGTTTTGGTATCCCTTCTCTCGGACAGGAAGGATATGTTAGATTAATATCATAATGTCATAAATAGTACTTGGCGCAGAGGTCATCCAAGTAGGCGCCCACTGGGCCCTCGCCGACGCACACCTCCGCTCGGAGCTGCTTGCGAACGACCCAGCCGGCGTCTACGTGCCGCCCTTCGATCACCCAGACGTCTGGAAAGGCGCGAGCACCATAGTCGACGAGCTCGCGTACCAGATGAAGCCGCATAAGGTGTCTCAGATCGACGGGATACTCGTACGTGCTCAAACACCTCTTTTCCGCACCCACTTCTCAAACAAAGAAAAAAAAGAAAAATAATGCTAACTGGAGGCCAAGTGTAATGTCGGCGGTGGCGGGCTTCTAAACGGCATCATGACCGGCGTAGAGAAGAACTTCCAAAAATCTAAGTCTCAAGTCCTAGCCGTCGAGACCGTCGGCGCAGACAGTCTCAACGCGAGTGTTCGTGCCGGGGAGTTGATCACCCTGCCTGCTATAACTAGCATCGCTACAAGTCTAGGTGCGCCTCGGGTCTCCGAGGAATCTTTCCGGTGGAGCCAGGAAGCACCCTACCTCTCCAGTTTCGTGGTGAGTGATGCGGAGGCGGTGGCGGCTACGATGAGATTCGCGGACGATGCGCGGATGTTGGTAGAGGTTGCGTGCGGGGCAACGATCGCTCCTGTATACAACGGGGACTTGAGAAAGGTATTGGGAGGAGAGGGCTTAAGCGATGAGGAGTGGAAGGCGAAAAACGTGGTCATAATCGTATGCGGAGGATCGAACGTAAGTCTCGAGGCGTTGAATGTCTGGGGCGAGGAGTACGGAGTCAAGGAGATGGACATGTACAAGAAAAAATAGCGAAAAAAAAATCAATGTGATAAACCAAACGCATTTATACCTACCTACCTACCTAGCTCTTCCAAGTCTATCCTGTGATAACCCGATCCCCCCGCCTGGAATACCATACCTCCAACTTGGACCGATATAGCATCTCCCTGTACTCCCGCAAGGCCTCTTTCCCGATAGGACTCTCCGTAATATCGAAGTCCCCCTGCCCAAACGCCTCCAACACGAACTCGACTTCGCCGAAGTAATTCGCCTCCCCTCGCTGCGTAAAGCCCAAGCTCTTGAACAAGGCAATGCTAGCAGCGTTGTCCTTGTTGATCTTAGCACAGACCTCTTTTAGCTTCACCTCCTCGCCCTCGCCTCTATACTCGTTCAGAATAGCGCCGAGGTGCCGTCGCACATACAGCAGGAACAGAGCCACGGCGGCGCGGCCGAGGCCCTTGGAACGGTACCGCGGCTCCGCAATCATGATATCGACTTCCGCGACACAATAACTCGGCCCCTTCTCCCCCGCCTCCTCCTCGCTATCGGCTGTCCACGGCGACAGGAACATATTCACATCCCCTATCATACTCTCCGGACGAATGTCGGTTCCCGCTTCGACGGAAGGCCCGTTGCTGTTCCCATCGTCCCTGGTAGCAGGATCCATATCGCAGATAATAAATGTGAGTTTATCAGACGCCGCGCGCCAGGAGACCTGATTCTCGTACTCCTCCTCCAGCGTAAGCCGCTCCGAAGCCGTCGCTTGGCGAATTTCCTTTAATCAAGAATCAGAAACGTACTCCTCCGGCGCCTCAAGAACGCAACAAACGAAACTTACATCGTCTTCCATCCACCTGTGATATTTCGGCACGTGACCCTTTTCGTAGGGAACGAGCGCTATGCGACCGTTGAGGACGTCTGTTGCGGTCGTGAGTCATGCGTGTACGATTAGTCATTTGCTTTTATGTGTTCCGACCTGGAAGGGATGGGGAGACTCATTCGAGCTTGTTCGTAATGGAGAGGGAAAGAGTGAAGTTGGACTTACGGATATTCTTATTCACCCTCATCGTGGCGTAAATTCCTCATCAAATTGCATACGAGACGAGTATCTTGTAGAACCAATCTATCTGGTATTGTTTACTTTATTGGTGTTTTTTTTTCCTTTCTTTTTTTCCTTTTTTATTTTTACTATTATTATTCTACGAGATTGTCATGATAGAATCAGTGCCGTTGATACAGATGATGTTAAAATTGTAGAGGGAAAGTCTAAATTTTATTCTAGACGGGCGTGATTTTAAGGGTGCTAAGTCACCTAAATCATGGCTGCGATTGCCCCCAAATCTTAGGCGATCCTAGGACCTAGGTATACTGTAGCAAACCCCCCAACCATTCCAATTAAGATGAGTCAATTGGCAAGTATTAAAGGGGAATTTGTTCAGGGTATCATCACTATTCACCCTTCCAAATCATACATTCATACATACATACATTCATGTAACTTTTTTTTATCCTTTCCTGTTTCCCCTTTGGACCCTTTGGACTCTTTTTGTTCCATTTAGTCCTCCACAGGTATAAACGGGAACAAGCTCCCCGCCGCACCCTTCTCAAGCTGCACGAAAGGCACTCCGTAATCCTTATCCGCCTGCAACTTCGCAAACTCAAACGTCCTCTTCTCATGACTGACGCCGAGCGCATCCAGCAACCTGTTCATCTTCTGCGGCATGAATGGTTGCAGCAGTATACCCGCTATACGTAGAGACTCAGCCGTAACATATATGGTCTGGTGAAGTTTGTACTTTTCTTCTTCGGCCATACCCCACGGCTTTGCGTTGGTCAAGAACTCGTTTACCTGTATAGGTATTGTTAATGGTGAAAACGAACGACAAGAACATAGACGGCTAAGGATGACTCACAGAATATACAACTTCCATAATCTCCTGCAACGCGCTGCTGGGTTGTAACGTATTCATTTGCTCCTCAACACTGTCTCTCAGGGAGTCTGCCTTCTCCGCTTGTGCGATATATGAAGTAGGTAGTTCAATTTCAAGTCGTTTGTTACACATCTCTGTCACCGCATGCTGCACTTTCCAATTCTCTGGAAGCACGACTCTGTTGAGGAGATTGCCTAGACCCCTTTGTAGCTTCTTATACCGTTCTACGATAAGTTCATTGCTGTAATCGGAATCTTTGGCCATGGCGCCGTTGTAGATGAGAAAGTATCGCATCACATCCACGCCCCATCTTTCTATGGCAAAGAAAGGGTTCACCACATTGCCGACCGATTTGGACATCTTCTGCTTGTTCATCAACCAGTGGCCGTGGCAAAGAACGGTCTTGGGCAGAGGCAGATCCAGCGCCATGAGCAGTGCAGGCCAGTACACGCCGTGGAAGCGAACGATATCTTTCCCAACGACGTGAACGTCAGCCGGCCAACCCTTCGTATGTTCTGATCCTGGAGGCCATATGGGATAACCAGCTACCGTGATGTAGTTGATCAGCGCATCCACCCACACATAGATAACCTGCTCTGGGTCAACCGGCACCGGGATGCCCCACTCGCAACGGCTTCTCGGGCGAGATATAGACAGGTCTTCGAGGTTATTCTTGACCCAGCGGATGACCTCGGAATACCTGTTCCGCGGGACTACAAACTCCGGATTCTCTTCGTAGAATTTTAACAGCCTCTCCTTGAAAGCCGTGAGTCGGAAGTGGTAATTGTGTTCCTCCTGCCACTCGACCTTACTGCCCGTCTCGATCGACGCCATGTACGGCTCTCCCGTCATCGGGGATACGTGCGTCCTTATAGCGTCCGCGGGGAAGTACGTCTCGTCGCTGACGCTGTACCAGCCCTCGTGCTTCGACTCGTATATGTACCCGCCCTCCTTCAGCCTATTCCAGAAGTATTCCACCGCCTCCTTGTGCTCGGGGTCCGTTGTCCGTATGAAGAAGTCGTAGTCGATGCTCGCCTTGTCCGCCAGATCTCTGAACGCCTTGGAGTTGGCATCGCACAGCGCCTTGGGGTGCAGCTCTTGCAGCTGCGCCGCTTGCTGGACTTTCGAACCGTGCTCGTCGGTGCCTGTGCTCAGGATCGCTGGCTTGCCCTTCAGGACCTGCCACCGCTTCAGGACGTCTGCGATCAGCATGCTGTAGAGGTGGCCGACGTGGGGAGCTTTGGTGGGGTTTGATTAGAATACGAGAAAACGTCGGAAGCGAGGAAATGATGGCACGGGACGTTACGGCTGTATGTGTAGTATGTATAGGTGGAATACGACTTACAGGAATTGACGTAGAATATCGGCGTCGACACATAGTACGGCTTGTCTACGACCTCGCGAAGAGCTGCGCTGGTACTGAACAGCTTCCGCTGCATCTGGCTGACTCTGCAAGATCGACATGTCCACCCATTGCGAACTCTCTGTCGTCCTGTTATTGTCGATAATCGCCGACCTAGTATGCCTAGGTTTCCGCTCATGATACCGGAGGTGTCCCGTCTTTTTCGCGGCTACGACGGGTGGTAATCTGGTATGTTTCTATCTTCAAGGTATCTTAGGGAAAAAAAAAATCGAGAAGATCGGCGTAGAAATCCAATTTTGGCCGTCGCAGTTCCAATTCAATCGCCTAGCAGCTACCTAGTAGCTACTACATCGGTGCTAGGTAGGTACATACCTCCAGCTAGCATTAGGTGGGGTATTTCCCCCCTCTTCAGGTGACAGGTGCTGGGATTCTAGGATACTACAGAGGTATTTGTACAATTACAATAACAGGTATAATATCTACTAGGTAGCTAGCCCGGAGCAGCATTTGTGAAAGAAACATCCACTAACATTAGGTAAGAAATGAAGGCACATATTATCATGTTCACCATACATTTCAAGTCAAACTAGGCAAATTATCTGGATTACCTGTAAATAGTTAGATTAGATGCCTGCGAGCCCAGTGTCAGAGAACATGAACACTACCAACCTAGAGCATTGGTAGGGTGTTGGATAGCTTAAGCCTTAAGTATGGGTGTTCCTCGTAGGCACAAAGAGGCAGGCAAAAAACCAGCTCCCAACTCCTAGGGGCATGTCCATTGTCATTAAGCATGGTAACCTGCCTATCTGTCCCCTGATTCTCAGATGTTCATATCCTCTCTTGTCCGTTCACTCATACTCCCTCAACTCCAAGTAGTATCTTGTACTACTTTTCCCTGTGTCATACCGTACAGGTCCAAGCATCTCCATCACAAAGATGACTAGCTAATACTAAAAAGGAAAGAGAGATCTTCAGTCGAGAGGGTCTCTAAAGCGGCAGAGACCGTTCCTGTGTTGACTGTAGAATTAATCATCCGTGATTTCTTCTCTTGTAGTAGCACCATACGGCTCTCTACCGAATCCTCGATACATAGGCGCGTGATAATGCATGGGCGAGTCTGCCCAATGCGGTGGCATCGATCAGCCGACTGCCACTCGGCCGCGGGGTTCCACCACCTACACAGATATAAATAGTCAGCGACGTCTCTCAAATAAAATTATAGCTATGAGTTGGGAATGATTGATTCTATGACTTACGGATCGACGATGAAGACACGCGACGCTTCCGTGAGATTCAAGGCGACGCCACCCGCCTTCAACGACACGAGGAAAACTTCGACATCCACATTGTTCATAAAGTGGTTAATCGAGGCCTGCCTCTGAGCGGGGTTCATGCTTCCGTCAAGCATGACCGTCGAGATTCCCGCCCGCTGAAGACGCCACTGGATCAGTTGGAGCATCGAGGTAAACTGCGAGAAAATGATAGATTTGTGGCCCATCTTGTCCGACCGCAGCCGGTAGAGTTCGTACACGAGGAGCTCAATCTTTGTAGAAGACTTCCAGTTTTCCATCTTGATTCGATTAATGATAGACGATTTCTTGATCAGCTCCGAATCTTGTTCGATCTCGGGCTGCTCAAGGTCGATGGAAAGAGGGATATGACACTGTGGGCAGTCGGGTTCCTCTTGGGAATCGATGTAATTCTTGGCGCAAGTACGGCAAAAATCATGTTTGCACTTCGATCGGATCGCTTCCTCTGCAGGTTCGTCACAGATGCAGCAGACTAAGACGTTCTGTCCGCCCTCGCTGTCCTTCTTCAAAATTAGATCCGGATGGTCGGCGGTTTGCCGCATCTGCATGATCAGACCAAAGATGTTGGCATAATTGTTGAGAACGACGGCCTGCTCAACGTATCCAGAAAATTGCCTTTGACTGTTCTTCATGATACTATTAGCGAAATCGACTTCTTCTTCGCTGAACCGCTGTCGATGAATGTTGATTTCCTTGACAGGAAGCTCCATGGAATCCATATGATCCTTCTTTAGGCGACGTAACATGAGTCGGCTGGTTAGAAGCTGTAGCTTCTCGAGTGCGTTTGCTACCTGTCGTGTGCGAGCTTGATACTTCTTGATTGGTGTCAAGATCTCTTGGTTGAAGATCGATATATGCATCAACATAGTATGTCCGCCTGTGATAAAAAGTCAACTAAAAGAACTTGATTTGTACATAGTAGGGAATTTTGTGAATTGACTTACATTCAGAGCAGCATTCCCGCTCGTCGGGAGCCCATTCAAGACATTCACAAGGGCATGACTTGCATACATAGGATGCATACGGCCTTAGCTCAAGGAATCGTAACAGGGAGAAAAACTCGCCGATTCGGTTTTGTAGAGGTGTCCCAGTCAGACACCAGCGGTATGTTGCATGAAGTGCAAAGCATGCCTTAGCAGTTCCAGATGAGCGTGACTATGTGCGGTTAGTTTCAGTAGAGAAGAGATGAAAGGGTTTGTAGGGCGAGCTTACCTTGATGCAGTGGGCTTCGTCTAGGACGATCCGATGAAATTTCATCTGGTGCATGACACTCTTTTCCTTGTATGTCCCTTCGCCCTTGAATACTCCTTTCTCCTGCTTTCGGTACATAGCTTCCAAAGAGTTGTAAGACATGATGATCACATCGAACTTCTTGAGCTCTTTTAAAGTCATTTTCTTGGACTTTAAATTTGTGCCATGATACATCAAGGTCTTCAATTGGCCACTCGTGTAGGATTCGATTTCTTGGACCCATTGCATCAAAGCGACCGGAGGCGCCAGCACTAGGGAAGGTGATCCGGCTGGATAGTCCGACATTATCAGGGACACGGCTTGGATTGTTTTGCCTAAGCCCATCTCATCTCCCAGCACGCCTCCTTTCCACTGTGACAATAGGGGTCAGCAATTTCTTGTTTAGGAGAAGTTTAGGAGGAGAAGCATTGGTTCATTTGGTGTAAACATCTCAGGCGACTGCCTCTAAGGGGGCAGAGAGAGAAGGAATTTCAAATGAGACTTACCCGTTGTGCCTCCATGGCTTTCATCCAGGCCAGTCCGGTTAGCTGGAATGGTTTCAGACTCCGCTTGATATTAGCTGGCTGGGCAGCTTTTTCAACATTGATAGGGGGCATGTTTCTGAGATTATCCCATTTGGCCTTAAGCGTAGGGTGACGAGTCTCAAGCATCCACTTTTTGCTCTCGGCCTTATCGAGTCGCATGTGAATGGGAACGAGACTTTTGAGCACATTTTCAGGGGCATAACGAATATCACCATTGTACTGGTAGTGCTCGCCATCAGAGTCATTCCTTTTCTGTCGCTTGGACGGCGGCTGCTTGCGCTGCACGTTATTGCGCGGCGCCGGTCTGCGCCTTTGGGCTCGTGCGCGAGAAACTACTTCGTAATCGACATCACCATCACTATCATTACTATCGACACTGTCAACATTGCTGTCATTGCTTTCGTCGTCATCGTCACTGCCGTAGTTAGAGGATTCAGCGCTGGTGCCACCACCTTTCAAGTCATATGCGTCCGAGTCCGCGTCCGAGTCCGCGTCCAAATCCATGTCAGATAACGAGTCTTCCCTAGGTCTCTTTTTGCCCCGGGCTGCTTTATTCTCAGTAACGTGGGAGGCAATACCATCAGCTGGTGTGGAGTTCATGGTGGCAGGCTGATGCGAGCGCATAGAACCTGTTCCCTTTTCATTTCCATTTATACTATTGGGATTAGAGGGGATCTGCGGAATCTCAACTGCTATTTGAGATTTGAACTTGATCGATGTGGTGGATTTCTCGTTTCTCGTCATAGTCAATGGTGGTGGAGCAGATATGCTAGTTGACATTGTACTACTATCGTACAGAGCATTGAAAGTGATCGGTATCTGAGTCTTCCGCTGATCCATGCTTAAGGCAAGCGTAGCCGGGATCGCAAATTGGTGAAATCTACCCCCGTCGATAGGCGTAGATGGGAGACTAGGCTTAAAAGCAATCTTCACTACAATACAACCACGAGTGTTTCCAGCAGGGCTGTTCTTGACAGCCACCGGAGTTGATGTGGCATTGTTAGCTGGGGTAGAACTTTCGTTGGAAAGTGAGGTGGTGGGGGTGGGCGCAGATAATCCCAACTGGCTGTAGGCATAATCCGCCGGCAAGCTGAATGAGTAATCTTCCGTGAGCTCGAAAGTACTCTTAGCAGCCTCCGAACGTGTTCGAGGCGCCATTACGACCTAAAGGCGAGAATCAATGGCAATAGTGATGTCGTAGTAATGTTGTGTATGACGAAAAGATGAGGCTGTAGTTGGATAACGGGATGACGATATTCTAGAAGTTTAGAGTGAGGAAGTGTGCTGAATTGAATGCGACGAGGAATTAAGTGAAAACCTAATGGTAACCTCTCGAGTTCAGATATCGTACGTAGGCTTGATTGGTTTGAGGTTTCTTCTTCTTCTACCAGGTTCAAGGTCAAGATTAATCGCACCGGTGATGGTGCACAAAATATTGACGAACCTCAGAAAACGAGATTGTATCTTGAGGTATGAAGTAGTATTAAAGAAAAGAACCTTGAGGGTGATAAAGACGAGAACAATAGAGTGGGTTGTGGATGAGAGAATTAGAGAATGGGTGAAGGAAGGGAAAAAGAAAAAGTTTCAGGGATCAAAGATGAAAACTCTAAAATTAAAATCATGAAGTCGTGAATGCCAATGAAGAGGCGTGGCGACTCCCAAAGTGTCTTGAAAAAAGGAAAGAAAGAAGACTTCTAGTGAAGGTTCACAGCGTCGGCGCGACTACTACACGCAAGCCCGTGACTTGAATCATCGCTAGGCAGCTAGGCAGTTAGGCAGTTAGGGCTGTAGGGGTACGGAAGTAGGCCCTGGTAGTTACAGTACAATAGTTACAGCACCTAGTACTAGGGTTCTGCATTATACGTATAATAGACTATTATACCGTATAATAGTATAATACCATTATACATTTTACTATACCATATTAAATGCGTATTATACAAATATAATGGCTTATAGAGGCCGCATTTTTTATTTTCACTAATTAAAACTATTTGATTATGAAATTACTCAACGGTTTAAACTTATTTTACTTATTTTTAATTGCATTTAGATTTTTGTTAATTTATTATTCAATAAAATTCCCGTTTGGAGACTTTTTTTGCCAAGAAACTGGGTGGGTCTAAGAAATCGAGGCTATTTTGAGAAAACCTGGTATACACTAAAAAGGGTGCTACCGCGTTCGAAACACCATGATTGCGTTTAATCAATTATAAAGCCATCAAAATAGGTCCAAAAACTAAATAATTATGATCTTTTGAAAGCGCTTGGTTAGCTGTAATTGAAGATTGAATTGCATTGCTGTAGTCCCATAAATGGATACGTTGTTGGGAGCTGGAAAGAGGGCTTTGATTCAGGGCTTGAGATTGCGTTTTAACGAGACCTCTAACTTCAACTAAAGCTTCCATACTACAGAATGCGTTCCAAGTAATGCAACTGGAATCGTTCGATTCAGCTAATTGAGGGCTTCAAATAATATATAATAATAAAGATTTTGAAGTAGTATTAAGCGTGGAATAATTGATTAAAGTTGAAGGAGGACATCGTGGAAAAAGATACATTTAACGCCATATTAGTTTGTATGTAATTATATGTACCTAGGTTATACCTCTTTTGGGGTAGCGGGTGGATACTTTAATTGAATAATCCCGTTAAAGCGGGGCCGGAAAGTTTCGCCGATTCCGTTATACGTATAATGGCCTATTATACTATATTATACATTGTATTATACGGTATAATACTATACGTATAATAAAATGCAGAACGCTACCTAGTACCTAGAGGCTAGTACTATGTAGTGAAAAGAAAGAGTTGACCCTGTTATCACCCAATAAGAGTAAAGAATCGTCAATTAAATTTCTTGCAGGTACCCGCTAGTTGCCGGCTCCTTCTGTTACATGGCCAGTACAAACAGCAGGGAAAAGGAAAGACCCCCGCGGTGACCCCCATCAACTCCATCAACCCCATCAACCCCTCGGCGTAACCGGAGCAGGCGGGTGCTTGCAGCAGGCAAGCACGCTAAAAGTCCATTAAACACTCCCTAAAAGGAAATCACTTAACGCGCAGCCAGCGACGACCGCGTTCATTGTATTGTATTGTATTGTACATACAATATAATACAATACGATACCTATACCTACCAAGGACCTAGGAGTCTAGGACCTACACTTTCTTTTTCTTTTCTTTTTTTATTTTTTACTTTTACTTTTACTTTTACATCCACCATTCAAGCCGTCACTTTCATCATCACTTTTGCTTTTCCCTCCCGCGACCCATTTCCACATCCCACTTTTCACCTCTCAATACCGGGTTCGTTTGTTTATGCACATGTGTGTCTCTCTCCCCAGTCTATCTCAACTTCGTATAGATAGATGAACTGAGTAATACCATTCCGAATACAACAAACACCTATGATTCTCTCAGGTAACAGCGGTGCCCAACAAAGATCTTTTTCAATACAAGGACCCGTTTGACTGCCCGGCCACATTATCATTGTTGATAGTTACGATCGGGTATTAAGTGCCCCCAACATCTTTCTTCGTCAAGTTTACTTGACGCCAAAATCCATTCATCATCAACTTTCATCAATTCCTCACCAATGGTTCGTCAACGTGGGGGAAGGGGCGGGTCTGCTCTATCGAGCTTCCTGCGGGAGAATAACATCAGTGCAAGTGCGATTGCTTCCGCACATCAACGTCGTGTGCAAGATGCAGAGGCAGCAGCAGAAACTGCAGGTCACGCGCAGAGTTCAGCAGTGAACGACCAAGATGACGAGGAAGTCGAAGTCGTGGACAGTGAACAGCAAGACGTAGCTGGCCCTTCTTCTACCTTCCGAGGTCTCAGCGCAGCAGAAGCGCGCAAGCGAAAACGTAAAGAACTCCATGAGATACACAAGATCAAGCTTACCAAGGAGTTCAAGAAGGCACGCCGATTTGAAAAGGATTCGGGCAAGGACGATGACGAAATTGCCCGTGAGATCTTGATGTCCGACCGAAAGCGATCTAAGGCAGTACTGAAAGACTTTATGCCTGGGCAGACCGACAACTGTGAGATTTGCCAGAAACGGTTCACGGTAACCCCTTATACGCGCGCCGGTCCCAACGGAGGTCTAGTTTGCCCAAAGTGCGGCAAGAACCTAGCAGATGAGGACGATGGAAAAAAGAAGACCAAGAATGCTACGAATGGTTCTGTGGGACGTCCTAAGACTAAAGGGAAAAAGCGACTAGGCGGTTTTGGCGTCGGAACGAAATCCCTTGTGACGCTTTGTGTCGAAACTATCGCGGCTAACATCAGCCTCGCCGACTCTTTCGGCGACCTTCCTCCCGTGGCTGTCGATCGTATTGCAAGAATGCTGTCTAAGCGTCGTCTGATGAGCCCAGAAACGTTAGAACTCTTCATTCAGTGCCAGCCAGAGAATGTTTCCATATACGATGCATCTAAACTGGAGAAAGACCACTTTATTCGAATTTTCCAGGTTTGCCCTACAATCAAAGGACTCAAGCTATACAACGCAATTCAGTTCAGAGACGAGGTTATGGAATATCTCACCGGGCGTGAACTTTCTCTGGAGCACTTGTATCTTGCCGGTGCAAATCTCTTGACCGAAAGCTGTTGGCGAAATTACTTGCTCGCCAAGGGAAAAGATCTAAAGAGTTTGCGCGTATACTTCACGGACAAGCAATTCAATGTTGGCGTCATACAGACTATCAGTGAATCCTGCTCATCTCTAGAGCGTCTGAAGATCTGCCATAATCAAGGAATCTCGAATGAGGACTTGAAGTATGTTGCTTGTACTCCGAGTCTCCAACACGTCAGTCTTCACCTTGTCCAAGACACCAGAACTCTAGCCTATGTCAATATCATAGAGCATCTAGGCAAGAATTTACAGACCTTCTCCATCCGAATGGTACCATACGTCGGTGATGGATTGCTTGAAGCGATTCACAAGAATTGTACCCAGCTCTCCAAACTTCGCATCACGCATAGCGAAGCCATGACTGACGCGGGATTTACCGAGCTGTTCACAGGGTGGAAGAACAAGGCTCTTCGGGTAATCGACTTTGAGAAAAGCTTCCCGATGACAAATGAAGACATTGAAGAAGGCAATCCTGGCAAAATTGGTCTCCATTCGAGCGGCTTCAAAGCTATGATGAGCCACTCTGGGCACAAACTGAAGAAATTGAATCTTCACGGTTGCCAGTACCTCTCTTCACAAGCCTTTGAGGAGGTCTTTGCTTCTGACAAGAGATATCCTGACCTTGTGGACATGGAGATTAGCTTCTGCGAAGCTGTGACGGACTTCATTGTAGGATTGATCTACCAAAGCTGTCCAAAGCTGCAGAAGCTGAACGTCTTTGGTTGTATGAAGGTATGTAACCTACCTCCCGTATCTCTTTCTCTGCCTGCCTGCCTGCCTGCCTGCCTGCCTGTCTGTCTTGACGCCGCTAACATTTTGTTTTATAGGTCAGTAATCCGCGAGTACCCCGCGGCAAAGTCCTAATCGGCGTCCCGAACGCGAGAGGTATGAAGACCTTAGGCACCAAAGACTAAATACGCCTTCATAATCTCTTCCCTCGTCCGTACAGAGCCTACGTACGCCAAAGCATGTGCGGACGCGTGGCATAAACCTTTATCCCAGAACACATCGTGGCAAGAAATGGGTGTATTTGCAAAGATTGCCGCTACTAGATTAGCAAGGTTGGTAAGGCGTCACAAACGCCGGCATCCCAGACTTTGCTTAATGAGCTACGAGACAACGAAGGAGGCTATGAAGAGTGATGACTTCTACTCTAAGGCTGTACTATGACTAGATGCCTCACACCATTTTCACCTCTACATATCCATAGATAGCATCACGGCAATTTGTAAATAGTCAGTCAGGCGCGCGGTTACTTCACAGTCTGCAGGAACAACCACAGAATGCAAATGATCCCCGGCTCCCTAGATTATCTAGAAATTGAACTTATAGATACCTACCTACTAGGTGGGTTTAGACATTCCGGCGCCGGCGCTCAGCACATCGATCGGTCCCACCGTAGTTAAGTAGTAGAATTGGAATTGCGCCATCACCTTTTTTTTCTCGCCTTCTCTCAACCCGTGATCCACCGATAATCGTGTCACGCCATTTTTTTCCGTTCTCCCGCTAGTTCTATCTGCTAGATAAGAACTTTTGTCTGGTGCGACGGGTTCTCTTATAAGCCTGAGCGTTTGTAGATTTTTTTTTTACTTTTTTATCGTAGATGGTAGATTGTAGATAGGTTTTGCTTCTTTGAATTTGTTGAGGGATTACTGATCTATGTCGTACAGGGACGATTGGAGATTATAGGTACTGTTTCCAATACGAAGTAGGTGCTACTTGGAATATACTTTGACGCGGCTTTTTTTCCGCACATCTCCGCCTATCCGGAACTTCCCCACCCCGCATCCGCACCCGCACCTGCATCACACAAGCCGTGTTTGAGATTAATTAGGTACTACCCGTCTTCCAATCTAACATGGGCTCGACTTCGCCCTCGCCGCCGCAGCCGCCGAGGTTCGACGTCCGGAGGATCGCGGTCGTGGGCGCGGGGCCCAGCGGGCTTGCGGTGGCGAGGTATCTGCTGGCGCAGGGCGCGTTTCCGAAAGTCGACGTCTTCGAGCAGCAGGCTGAGGTGGGCGGGGTGTGGAATTATTGCGCTGTGCCGAGGCCGCGGGGGGAGCTGCCTGTCCCGCAGACGACGGCGTTTCCGGGGTGGTTGGAGCAGCCGGTTTTTGTCGATGGAGAAGATGGAGATGGGGAGGGGAGGGGGAAGCCGCTTTTCCCGTCGCCGATGTACGATGAGCTGAACACGAATATTCCGCATACCATCATGAAGTACTCGGACTGCGAGTTCAGAGAGGGGTGCGAGATCTTTCCTAGGAGAGAGGATGTGCTGGAGTATCTTGTCAGGTACGCGAAGGATGTGAGGCATGCTATCAAGTTCTCGACGCAGGTTACGGATATCGCGCTGCGCGAGAAGAATGCGCAGAAGCCTTGGGAGGAGCGCGATCAGTGGGATGTTAGTACTACGAACTTAGTTACGAGGGAGAAGAATAAAGAGGTTTATGATGCGGTGGTGGTCGCTTCGGGACATTATTCCACGCCGTATATTCCGGATGGGATTGAGGATATCAAGGCCTTCCATAAGGCACACCCAAATGTTATTTCGCACTCGAAACTTTACAGGAATGCGGAGAGCTACAAGGGGAAGAAAGTCGTGGTTGTGGGTACCGGCGCTTCAGGTCTCGATATCGCAGCGCAAATCCGTCGGGTGTCGCAAACGCCGCTGATTGTCTCGGCGCGCGAAGGCGCAACAGAAGAAGCATTAGAACATTTCGGCGCCGGGAAATTTGTGCAGGTCGGCCAGATAAAACGCTTCCTAGTCGAGGAAAGGGGAATTGAATTTTACCCTTTAGAAAACGAAGACGAAGATGGGGATAGAAAGCCCACCAAGACAGACACAACCGAGAAACCCACAATCATCGAAAAAGACGTCGACGTAGTCCTCTTCTGCACGGGCTACCTGTTCACCTTCCCTTTCCTGACCACCCTCGCCGACCCGACCCTCGTCACAGACGGGCGCCGCGTCTTCGGCCTCGCGAAGCATTTCCTGCATATCAACCACCCGACCCTGGCTTTCCCCGGCCTGCCTATCAAAGTCATCCCCTTCCCGCTGACCGAGGCGCAGGGCTCGGTTCTCGCGCGTCTGTGGTCGAACACGCTACCCTTGCCCCCGCGCTCCGCGCTTGAGGAGATGGAGCGTGAGGATGGCGATAGGACGAACCCGGGGAAGTACCACGTCTTCCCGAAGGGCGGGGATGGGCAGTATATCAACGAGTTGCACGATTGGGTTATGAGAGATGGTGGTGGTGTGACGGGGGGCAAAGAACCGCCGTATTGGGACGGGGAGCTGCTTTGGCAGAGAGGTATATATATCGAGGCGAAGATGCAGTTCGAGAAGACGGGAAAGAGTGCCAAGACCTTAGCTGAATTGGGATTCGTGTACGAACCAAAGGGGGCAGGGAGCGTAGATGATGTTGCTAGTTGATTTCGTGAAGCGTGTGGTGTTTTAGAAGCGTTCGAAATGGGATAGAATAGGTAGTTTAGATATAGCCGGTGGTTTGGATACAAGGGCAACTCGACACATTTTGGTTATTGCACCTATATAGGCACATATGTCGCACGAAGTATAGAGTATACGCTATTGTTGACTAGAGTAAACCAATACTATTCAAAGTGATTACGGCATATCACCAAGAAAGAAAAAGGTATTTGAAGAAGCGTATCCAAATATGTGCATGTCGAATTTTAAGCCCAACTCATAACCTTGGAACCCACTCTTTCCAAGTTTCTTTCCATCTCCCATGGTATCCAATAATAATTACAATACTCATACGCCGTCCCTATGTGAATAAATGCTCCCAAGATACCGCTAATGCCCCAAATGGGTATCATCCAAAATGCCATTAAATCACGTAAATGCAAACCAAAATCCTTCTTACATCTTTGCCACGTACTCCTTATCCTGGGCAATCCAGGCCTCAAGTCTCGTCTGCAGGTCCTCGTCGCTGACATCCTCGTACGGCGTAGTCGCCATGTAGCTCGTCGCGTTCGCGGAGACATCCCTCTTCCAGGGCAAGCCATCGGGGTTGCACCCGCTGATTGCGCCGAAGTAGTGTAGATGCGCGTCGATGTCTAGGCCGCCGGTTCCGGCGTTGCATTTGGTGTTCGCGAAGCCGGTGCACACCTTGATATCGGAAGCAGCGTAGGTCGTAGTGTTCGCGGTGCCGTCCGAGAGCCAGTACTCGGGCGAGACGTGGCGGTAATCTAGGAAGATTGGGGGTAGGCGTGGGACGGGGTCGTCGAGGTGCGTGACGCGGAATTCGGAACCGGTCTGGTTGGTCACGAAGTCCACGAAGGCATCGTTGCCGACGCGCGGGCTGCCGTACGTATACAGGTCCGCGGCGTAGCCCTGCTTGCGCGCGTACGCAGCTGCTACCGTGGCTACGGCGCCACCAAGAGAGTGCCCGGTGAACACGATCTTGTAGGTAGGCTGCGCGGCTACGGCGGTCTTGAGGGCCGCGGAGACGCCCTTGGCGATCTCCTTGTAGGCTGCTAAGAAGCCGGTGTGCGCTAGGCACCCGCTTACCAGGTCGCAGGGTACAAAAACGAAGGAGAGACTTTTAGGTGGTTAGATAAGAGGTATATGAACAAGTTTATAGGAGTCAGGGGAGACTAACTCGGCAATCCAGTTCCGGATAGACGACGATCCTCGAAAGGACGCTACGATCAACTTATTTGTATCGTCTGATGCGACATAGCCCTCGATATCAGTCAGATCGCCGCTACTTCAGAGTCAGTAAGACATGTCTGAGGCTAAAAGTGATTATAACAATGGTGTCTCACCTGAAGGTCCCTACTATCTTGGCGCCTGCTTCCTCGACATCATCGCAGGCGTCGTCTGAGCAAGTGACGGAATCACCAACAGCTGATTCGCTATTGCAGTATGAGGATCCAGCATACTGAGCAAAGAACTCAAGAGTGTCAAGTTCGGTGGTAGTAACAGCAGCTAATCATATGTTAACTCTCGCTCAATGTGTGGGTTTATGAGACAAGACATACCACGATCATTTATCAGAAGGCGACGGGATAGGGCAACCGGGCTTGCATTAGCAAGTAAACCGAAGGCTGAGACAAGAGCAATACTGAATTGCTTCATTGTGGGCAACCAAGAGACGACAAGGGTAAACGAGAGAGGACCAAGAGAAGAGAAAAGGTGAGGCCTGAACTACCAGAGCCCTATATGAAATATAAGGGGATAGAGGATAGAGGATATCCAAATTCACCCTGATTTCCTGATCTTGTCAATAGCCTACAACTAATAGTACTATATGAACACAATAGATGGATCGACATTTGGGGCCAGGAAGTCAGTTTTATAAAGTCTACAGTCTATTTCAAACTGACCTTTCATCCAGCGGTTTCGACTTTCCACCCATTTAGGAACCCAAGTCAGCCACGATCCTAAAAATATGCGGATACCCGGCTCTCCGCATCCTGAGGATCTCTTCCATGGCCAGGGGAACCTAGGGAATGAGGGGGAATAGATCTGTCCCCCCTCGCAGAAATGCACCTTCGGAATAAGGCTAGGAGCTAGATAACGGCTGCGTAGTCGAATTCATGGCAAGTGTGATTTATCATTACTTTTTTTTTCCCGCGAATTATGTGGTGGCTCGGCGGGAATGTTGGGGAACGCTGTGAGCAGACTCGGCTAGAAAATCGCAAAAGAGCAATGATTAGCCGCTAACGTGCTGATGAGAACCAAAATTCGCCGAGCCTCGAGAACCTTGGAACTCTTATTCGCTGGGCCACCCCGAACTAGAGCTTCTGCAAGTCACCCCAAAGCTTAATGCTACCTCGATCAGCTTCGATCAGCCAGCCTGCTCTCTTTTATGGATGACTTCTTTAGAGATCAGCGGGAGCTACGATAGGAAATAGAGAATAGGTATATGACAGGTTGCATCAGGCTACCTACTAAGTACTTATTATTCATTCTATGCGTCGTACATCGTGTCTATCATGTCGCACAGCATCTCGGTAGCCGTCAGTAACCATAATGTTATCTTTAACGGCACAACGGCTATGTAGCGTGACGAGATTTTTGTGACGTATCTTCTCAGCCTCCAATGGGACTCTCATGAGACGGCGTGAAGTTGTGAAGGGGGTTGGAGAAGGTGTCGAATTAGGAGTGTGAAATAAAGTGTTGGGAATCCCATTGGTGGATCTATCGTCACGTTTGAGGGACTCCACGACACCAATTTAGGGCGAGTAGGGCCAGTCGACGCACGTGAGGTGCTATTTACTACCTCCGTTGCGTGCCGCATGGTTCCGTAAGGGGTCAGTAGGAACAGGGGTTTGTTTACTGGACGGGTTAATTTTCGGTGTTGACGATAAGGTAGGATTGGCTTTGGAACGCCTCAGCCGCCGGATAGCGGTCGCACACTTGTTTTCAAGTTGAACAGGAACGTGTACCTAGCAGAGGAGTATTAAGCGAGAGCGATTTCGGGATATACTATATAGAACTTGCCGATTTGCTGAAGTTCCTATAGTTCCTATAGTTCCTATAATAGTTCCTTTAGTTGTTTTAGTTGTTTTAGTTATTTTAGTTGTTATAGCTTCTTATTGTCCAATCATATTATATCGTATTATATCGACCAGGTTTTCTCGACTCGAGAGTTGGTCAAAAAGCGACGGTTGGGGGCGCCATGTACCATAACACGGCGGAATTAGGTAAAACAACGCTGTGTAATGGTCTTAAAGCGGTCTGAAAGCGGTCCAAAAGGTTCAAAAGGTTCAAAAGAGGCTCGAATGAGGTGCAGGAAAAGTCCGAGACCTGGGGAACCCATGACATAATATTCTTAGTATTCGCGATATCGATTTTAGTATTGATTTTAGTATCCATCTGGACGGTTAGCGTATTCGGACTTTTCTCCCAAGAAGGATATCCTTTCGTGAAGGATAGCCGCCCACGATGTTTTCTGAACTGTACAGCATAGTGGGATGTGGGATGTCTTCGTGATCCTCTAACTGTGGTAGTTGTAGAGGGGAAACTAATGAATTTGATGAATCATGGAATCATGGATGAGAAGACTAAAAAAGGACCAAGAAAAGAGACGTGCTCCCAGTTGCCGACCCGCTAAGTGCTAAATACGGTACTTGAAGGCTCTAGACTAGAGTCTAATCTAGGGCAAGGGCAAGGGCTTCAGCCTTCAACCTTCAGGAGAGGA
Source organism: Rostrohypoxylon terebratum (assembly GCA_022497145.1). Lineage (NCBI taxonomy): Eukaryota > Fungi > Ascomycota > Sordariomycetes > Xylariales > Hypoxylaceae > Rostrohypoxylon > Rostrohypoxylon terebratum. Next base: position 45,017 of record MU385881.1, on the reverse strand, counting down.
CAAGGCGAAAAGGAAAGGGCTATGGTCTCTATGTGGCTTCATGCTGTACTGGTCCCTTTTTTTAGTATTCGTACTATAGTAGTAGTAGTATGAGATTTATTAGGGCATTCGCACCCAGCGCTAAAAGATAGAGAAAGTGCTAGCGGTACGTGCTAGGGAGACTAGAGAGACTAGAGAGGTGCTAAGAGTGTTGAGACAAGTTAAGAGTCACCCTTGGCCCTTGCCCCTTATTTCCCCAGCTTCCAACCTTGAAGTCTTTTACAGTTTACTAGCATTTCCTAGCTCTTTTACTTTTTTCTGATTACTATGTTCGCATTCTACTACCTACAAAAACCAAGATCATACCCTAAAAGACGAATAGAGAGATTATTCCATGATTGTCGCGAGAACGAACTTCACCTCTACCCATCTTCAGCCTAGCACCGGAAGCCGAAATCTGCATCTAGATCCCTTCCCGATGCCCACCAGGCCGCCAGGCAGCCAAGCTATTCTAGTCCCTACGTACGTAGTAATAGTAGTGGTATAATCCCAGGACCCAGGTATGTAGTATGTATGATCCTACATACCTCAAAGTTCGTCATCGGATAGATTAACTACATCCATGGATAGTCCCTTCATAACTTATCCATCAACTTCCAACTTCCAACTTCATTCAAGTGCTCACTCTCTCACTTTCCCCTTTCCGATGATCCATGTTCGCTCAAATGGCGGGATACGGCCACGGCAGATTCCGTAATCAGGCATCAACGTCCAAGCTCGGTCGTAACAGTCGTAAAAATGTAACCGTAACGCCGAGTCTCTTTCGACCTTCGACCTTCAATGTTCTTGGTTCTCTACCTACTACTAATTACTCCTTGGCTTACACTTGACCTACACTGCACTTATCACCGTATTATCCTACCTATGGCTTGCTAAGGCCTACCTAGGTCCTACCTTATTATACAAGGCTTGCAGTGCAGCTGAGGAAACTATCCCGAAGCGACCGATCTTCCGGGTCTATCACTGTCACATCCATGTGACCTGTTTGTTCTGCATACGACCTATCTTGGCTCCTATCAGTACTAGGTACTATCCTCTCTCTCCTACTATACAAGATACATGTCAGTACGGAAATGGCAAGTCGTTGGAGTATAATGTTATGATGAACACAAAATTCGATAGACCGAGGTTGCAGGTGCGGAAAGCCAGAGCTGGCAGTGCGTACTGTACGAAGTAATACTACGAAATGAAGAAATGGCCAAGCCGGCTTGCCGGTCATGCAGGTCTCAAGTCTTCTACGTTGTACATACTATGTACGCAGTACGATGACGAAGGACTTGGTCCGAGCACACTTCTCAGGTTGGCGATCCAAATAACAATTTCGGGCGCGCATATTGGAACGCGGGAGATTATCTCTTGGGACTAACCCACATCTGCCCTTCTGTCCTTCTGGCCCCCCTTCAGCCCCCCGCCCATCCTCAGATATCCATCAGCATATCCCCCGAATCTCGACCCTTAACAGCCATGTGCTATACCATGTGTCGCTCCGGCATTACATAGTACGGCATATCCAAGATCTCGTACAAATCTCTACTAATATTACATAGTATGTACACTACACTAGGGCTCGTATGCGGAATAATGATAAGCATGAGCTTTTGAGGGGCCGTCTTGGAAAAAGATATGGCTCGGAACCCCATCCGTATACCGAGGTGCATACCCGTACACTACAGCCCACTGAGCCCAGACATGCTGTAAGTATGTCTTACGCGGGTAGTCAGGCTCAGCCCGCTAGAGATCGCCAGATGCGGATTCCCTCGTGCTTGATTTCTGGGTCATCCATCTTGCCGCTTGTGCGCGTATTAATATACGGCAGTCGCCAATCATGCACGTGTAAATTATGATGCCTTTGGTGTTCAGCCATTAGCCAACCCCCAAAGCTCCCATGTTCGTGAGTTCATGAGCCCACGATGCGTCTCTGAAGTGCTTGTAAATACCCTAATATCTTCAGCTACCATCCTAAAAGGCACACCCTATCCTAGACTCCTCCCCCTTCCTTTTTAATACCTAATTGAAACTAATGGTAATTCTTAACATGGAGTGTCCTTCAGGGCTCCGTGGTCTTTCCCTGCTACTTTTGGCAGGGTCGGTCTCAGCCGGCGTTCTGCGAGTTCGGGATCCCGTACCTAGCGGTTATGTCGCAGCTCCGTATTACCCAGCTCCGTACGGCGGTTGGACCGATGACTGGTCCGAAAGCTACGACAAGGCAATCAAATTGGTATCACAGATGACTCTAGCTGAAAAGGTTAACATAACAGCTGGTACTGGTCTATTCATGGTAAATCATTTCCGAATCTCATCCCCTAAAATCTCACTATCTCGCTAACATTGGCTTAGGGTATGTTTCGGTATAAATAAATTAATTGCATGCAATGTCTAGATGCTGACGTGTGTGGCTTGAAAAGGCCCTTGTGTCGGAAACACCGGCAGCGTTCCGCGACTCGGAATTCCGAATCTATGTTTGCAGGACGGCCCCCTAGGTGTGCGCACGACAGACAACATCACAGCCTTTCCTGCCGGAATCAGCACCGGTGCGACGTTCAACAAGGACCTCATATATCAGAGGGGCGTCGCAATCGGTGAGGAATTTAGGGGCAAGGGAGCCAACTTCTATCTAGGACCAAGCGTCGGTCCCCTTGGGAGGAAACCGCGTGGGGGGCGAAACTGGGAAGGCTTTGGAACAGACCCCGTGCTTCAAGCAATTGCAGGAGCGGCGACGATCAAAGGAGTTCAGGAGCAAGGAGTCATTGCTACGCTTAAGCATTTGATCGGATACGAGCAGGAGCTTTATCGCATGTATAACCCTTTCCAGCAAGGGTACAGCTCAAATATCGGTATGTATTCATGTCAAGATTATTGGTAATTCTTTTCTAACGATCTATAGATGATAGGGCGATTCATGAGTTGTACCTTTGGCCGTTTGCAGAAGGTGTGAAAGCCGGTGTTGGTTCGATCATGACATCGTATAATGCGGTTAACGGTTCTGCTGCTTCTCAAAATAGTTACACCATCAACGGTCTCTTGAAGGATGAACTGGGGTTCCAAGGTCTGGTGATGACCGACTGGCTTGCGCAAATCTCCGGAGTCGGCTCTGCTCTCGCCGGTTTAGATATGTCTATGCCCGGGGACACAATCGGCAATAATATCCCGCTGCTTGGCTACTCGAACTGGATGTACGAGCTCACACGCTCGGTACTAAACGGCTCCGTACCTGTCGACCGGTTGAACGACATGGCTACACGTGTTGTCGCTACGTGGTATCAGCTTGGCCAAGACCAAGACTATCCGCCTCCTAACTTCTCATCGAACACCGCTGATGCGGTAGGACCGTTATACCCCGGCGCTCTTTTCTCACCATCTGGCGTAGTCAACCAGTACGTCAACGTACAGGGAGATCACAAAGTGGTAGCCAAACAAGTCGCCCAGGAAGCCGTCACTCTGCTGAAAAACAACGGAAGTTTCCTCCCGTTATCGACGTCGTCACCCCTTTTTGTTTTCGGCACCGATGCTCAAACCGACCCTCAAGGAGCCAACTCGTGTACGGATAAGAGTTGCAATAGGGGCTTGTTGGGCATGGGCTGGGGTTCGGGATCTGCTAACTACCCGTATCTCGACGACCCGATTAGCTCACTAAAGCGAAAGGCAACCAACGTGGCGTACTACGCGACAGACAGCTTCCCCACCGTCGCAACACCCACCGAGGGCGATGTTGCCATTGTGTTCATCAGTTCCGACTCCGGCGAAAACTCGTACACCGTCGAGGACAACCACGGCGACCGCGACGCCTCGGGCCTCGTCGCGTGGCATGGCGGAGACACTCTCGTCCAAAAGGCCGCTGCTACGTATAGCAACGTAATCGTCGTAGTTCACACCGTTGGCCCCATCATTATGGAACCGTGGATCGATCTCCCCTCCGTCAAAGCTGTTCTCGTAGCCCACCTTCCCGGTCAAGAAGCCGGCGACTCGCTCACCGAGATCCTGTTCGGCGAGGTATCTCCGAGCGGTCACTTACCATACAGCATCCCCGTCGCAGAGACCGACTATCCGGATTCCTTAAGCCTAGTCGCAACCCCACTAAGCCAGACCCAAGATACGTATTCGGAGGGGCTATACATCGACTACCGATACCTACACAAAGCAAATATCAAACCACGGTTCGCGTTCGGCCATGGGCTCAGCTACGCCAACTTCTCCTTCTCCGAACCCAGCATCACGCGCGTGACCCCGTTATCCAGCGTGCCGCCCGCGCGGCCGGCCAAACCCACGTCCCCGGTCGGCAGCCTGAACACGACGATCCCGGCCGCGAGCGAGGCGTACTACCCCGACGGGTTTAGCAGCATCTGGCGGTACCTGTACCCGTGGCTCAGCAAGTCGGACGCGGACGACGCGTACGCGGTGGGCGCCGCGGGCCCGTCCACGTACCCGTACCCCGAGGGCTACTCGGGCGTGCAGAGGACGACGGGCCCGCCCGCCGGCGGCGCCAGCGGCGGCAACCCCGCGCTCTGGGACGTCGCGTACTCGCTCTCCGTCACCGTCACCAACACGGCGCAGAACGGGCCCCCCGCCAAGGCGCTCGCGCAGGCGTACGTGCAGTTCCCCGACGGCATCGGCTACGACACGCCGGTGATCCAGCTACGCGACTTCGAGAAGACGCAGGCGCTGAAGCCTGGGGAGAGCGCGACGGTGAAGTTGACGCTTACGCGGAAGGATCTGAGCGTGTGGGATACGGTGAGCCAGAATTGGGTCGTGCCTGATACTCAGGGACGGTATAGGGTTTGGATTGGGGAGGCGAGCGATCAGTTGGGGACTGTGTGTTATTCGGATACTTTGGCTTGTGAGACGGGTGTTGCGTCGCCTGTTTAGATGGGATGGTTGGGTGGAAGGAGGGGTGAAAAGGGGGAAGGGGAAAGAAAGGGAAGGGAAGGGAGATGTGAATGATGGGTGGGTGGACTTTCGTATATATGACCTACGTGAACAATTTGGATATATTTTCCTACGCTTGATGTTATTTGATGAGTGGGACGTTCATAAAGGCGACCTTGATATCTGTACATGTGAAGCGATATTTACTTATAGTATATGATCTTCCGTAAAGACCTTAGCGAAGTCTATACTAGAGTTCATAATGGCGCATTTCATGAAATAAACACATTGTTCATCAGTCCCTATACTCGCCAATTCTCGAGTAAGAAGGCAGTCCCAGTATCACAGCTGATGATGATGACTTTTGTTCATTTATGGGTGGTTTTGAATGTACAATTCTATGTGTAGTGTATAGTGCACATCTCTTCCATCCTCTCGCCAACTCGGCCTACATCGCATGTCCCGTATCCATCTCCCTGCCCATCCATCCATATCCCCATATCTCACTCACACCCCCAATGTCCCCTCTTTCATCCCGTCCCAAAGCTTCTCACCTCTTATTATCCCCCAAAGCCTCATCTGGCCCAATCCGGCTCCGTCAGGTACTAGTGATGGTATAACCACCTAGGACGCACCCTAGTTCGACAACATCATGCGCCCCTTGGTCTTCCGCCGCAGCAGCGTCTTCCGGCCGTTGCGCGTGCGCAGGCGGCTCAGGAAGCCGTGCGTGCGCTTGCGCTTCAGCCGGCTCGTGCGCTCCATCGTCTGCGTGCGCGGCCCGAACCGCAGCTGCGCCGATACGCCCGCGAGCGAGGGGTGCGACGTTAGCGCGGTCTTGGGCACGAGGTCGAGGACTGCTGCGGCGTCGCTGTTGCTGTTGGGGGAGGGGGTGAAGGAGGTTTGAGGGGAGGCGCAGGATCGGAATATGCTGTTGCTGTTGGGGTTGGGGTTGCGGGAGAGGAGCGTCGGGCGGAGGCTAGGGAGGGAGGAGAAGGTTCTGGTGAGGGGTTAGTGATGGGCGGCGGTTCGTGGTGTAGGCGTGTAGGCGGGGAGGAGATGAGACGGACCTTTTCGTGGCTAGGGATTGGAGAATCAAGGTGGTCGTAGATGCGACTTTGTAGCCGCGGGAGAGCGGGAGAGCCGCCAAGGTGAGGGAGCGCATTTTGGAAGAGGAGCGAAGTTTGTAGTTATGTGGTGCCGGTTCAGTATAGCTTCATGCTCCTCCTCTTGTTTCCCCCTCCCGAGTTCTCCGAGACAATTGCTCTCTATCGGTGGCGTATCTACCGCAGATTCGTCGCAATTGGAATGTTTAGTAGTAGTGAGGTAGCCGTCGTCGCTTGCTGCGCTTGCTGTCGCTGTTTTGGTGAAATTTCTCGATGCCGAAAATTCGGGAAGGAAAATCAATTGGACAGCTGAAAACGATCCGGCGAAATCTGCTGACAGCTGACGTCGATCTAGTAGGTTGTTATCGATAAGCAGTGGACCGCGGCACTGCATTTCCACAGAGCAGCAATCTTGAAGCTAGGTACCAGGTACGAAGTACCTATCCATCTATAATTCTATATATCAGATTATATCTAAATTCCTCGAGCCTTTATATAGTTTGAAGAGCATTGGAGGTCTAGATGATGTCTAGTATCATGAACATCACATTGATTCTTTTTTTCCTCAAAATTTCAATAGGGCAGTTAAAATGATATGATTGATTCATAGTAACAGTATCCGTTCTCCTTCTCCAACTAACACGCAGGTGTCAGAGCTCCGATTTAGGGAGGTCGTGTGGTGTATGGACATAGTATGTATGGCATGGGGACAGTGTACTTGAAGAAATATCGTGTCTTCGCTAGTTCTATCAGTGAGAGAGACTTGGGTGATGGCAATTTTGAATAACTGCTTCATTTTTCAAACCCAGTGTCTATTCCACCGCCGCCACAATCACTACGGTGTTAATGTGGTTACGGCAAAGCTGGCCTCATACTATAGGTACCTGCATCAAGGTAGCCTTGGGGCTCCAATCTATCTTATCCCATGACACACGAGTTCCCTCATCAGCATAAGTGAGCGGTTGATAGCTCCATGCATCTTTCAAGAAAGGGTCGGCCTTGTAATCTCGAAGAGTTTCGATACACTTGATCTTGTTTTCTTGCGCGGCTAGATGGAGGGCAGTCCATCCGGATATTGGCCACTGCTCGTCGGGATCGTAACCTTTGCCCAGTAGTGTTTTAAGCAACGCCTCGTCCCCAAGAAGAACTGCAAGGTGAAGTGACAACGAATGTGTTTTGAATGCCTTAGCTGCCCCATCTTTGAGAATGAGTTCGAGACGCTTGATCTGCTTTTGCCGTTGCTTCTGGCTATGCTCTTGATTGTAAGGAGCGCGAGTGTCTAATTCCTCGCTGATTTTGAGGAAGGCCTGATAAATATAACCCCCTGGTTTATTGCCTAGAAGCAGGTCGAAGGAAATGAAAGGCTCTCTCAGCTTGTTGCGATGCCTATGTATTTCCTCGAGGACATCTAGAGCATTCCAGCGTTTTTCGGGTAGTTCATGTTGCGCTGCGTCAAATATTCGCTGCATTTCTGCGCCCGGCGTGAAACTTTTGGCCAGGTCTTGAATGGTTTCTATCTCACGTAATTTTTAGTATTGCTATACTAGATTCCGATATTTCTTGTCGTTAGGAAACCCACTACTTAAGCCGTACACATCCCCCTTCGTTGACCACTTGCTATTTCGCTCTTCGGACAACATGTTTCGTATCTCCTAGGCACATGAGACCGTCATGCCAATGCCACCTTGATCATACAAAGTATGGGATATTTAAGAAGACTTACCGGCGGCCAATATGCTTCAGTTCCCCTACGTCTAGCGTTGGTCTCGTTTTTGATAGTCACGGTCCCAAGGTCGCAGAGCTTAGCGATGCGTGTATTGTTTGGTCCAGACTTGAGAACCACTTGCGAGAGCACACCTCGTTAGCAATACGGTATCAAAAAAGGATATTAATCTCATGTACGAACCGTTTCGGGGTTTTATATCTCTATGTAAGTGAGATTCCCAGTGTGGTATTATGAAACATCCTTTCCGCTCGCAAGACATTGAGATCCCATAGTGTAGATACGCCAATGCCGTAAATAATTGATACATGTGAGTCCAGACATCCGGCTCATCCAATAACATTATGTCCCGAGGTTCTACAAGGCTATCTTCTAGTTCAAGACCAGCTAGAAGATCTTCGTCGTCGTGGTCGTCGTCGTCGTCGTGTGACCGTATCTGCGACTTCCTGAGATGTCTCGTCTCTAGGTCCCCCTGCTCACAGTACTCAAGATATATTGAAATATCTTGTAATTTATTGCCCTTTCGAGTTTGGGTGAACCCTAGATATGAAATTATGAAGGGATGCACAAATTGCTGAAGAGCTCTATTCTCACGCATAATTGCGATGCAGACGTCGCGCCTAACTTCAGCTTCCACACTGAGTAGATGGTACGTCTTACGAAAGATTTTCTGAAGCTAGTCAGATATAATCCCTAGTTATCTTAAGTGCAGTTTGTGGATATTTTGGGCGTGATACTTACGTTCGGTTCTCCATGCATGGATCTCTGCTTTCTCTTAAGTACGTGGCATTGTGCTTGGCTACCAGGACTTATGGTATCAGTTTCCTCTTGATCCACCTCATAGCTAGACCAGTCCAATGACCTTTTGATCCATGATTCCTCCAAAGGTGTTTTTTTCTCCAAGTTCCTTAGAGAGACATCTGCCCCCGAATTAATCAAGAGTGCACTAACATTGTCTAGGTCCTTGCGGATCGCTAAATGCAAGGGGGTGTCTTTCTTCGCATCTCCAGAATCTATGTCAATACCTTCCTTCAGAAGTATTGGTATTGCAGATTGATTATTCGTTATGACTGCGTAGTGGAGCAGGGTTCTTTTGGAGTTGTCTTTGATGTTGATACCCCCCCTACCAATGCGTAAAAACCGAAGAAATGCTTCGAGGATGTCGCCTTTCGCTTTCTGGGCCAAGTAAAAGATAAACGGTATACCGTTAATCATGGTTGCTTTGATCTCATCAAATTCTCGCAGTTGAAAAAAAGCTTTGACAAGAGAAATGTTGTCTGACAGTACAGCGAGCACTATCGGGATATTTCCCGAAGCATCTTGAGCAAGAGCAAGGGAGATGGCAGTGGGGAGACTTAGTAGCTCATAAGCAATTGATACCTGACAAAGTTCAATGGCTAGGTGAAGGGGTTGACGGCCGTATTTATTCGGAGATGCAGCATTAGCACCAGTACTGAGCAATGATCGAACGACCCCGAGCGAACCAGAGCGTACTGCATAGCATAGGGCAGATGTATTACTACATTGCGCAACGAATGGTGGCTTGTCGCGATCTTCCGGGTCAAATATGGTGAGCCAACAGGAGAGAGTTTCTGGGTCGGACAGGAGTGAAGAGATCAGGCTTTCGATGTGTGTGACCTTCTCATCGTCTATGCTGGCCTGGGGCATACGATCTTCTCTATCATTCCTCCACTTACGAACGTGAGTCGTCCAATGCTTACAGGCATATTTGAGTAGCGGGAATCTGGTGAAGTCATAAACGTCATTGCTGCGTTTGTTTGAATGGAAGTATAACAGGATATATCTCAAACATATTTCCGCAATAAAAATCTCAGTATCTTTATCAATCGCAAAGGCAGATACGACACAGGATTCATGTCTAGTTTGTTCGGACGTAAGAAATTCCGGTATCGAAAGGTGTGCAAATCGGATTTTCTGGGTCAAAGCATTGTCTGACGCGCATTCTGAGTGAACAAGACCCTTAAGAATATCCAAGATATCTCTCGGGTTGCCTAAATGATTGTCTTCGTTAAGCATCGCGGACCGCCCCGGTTCTAGTATAGCTGCTTCTGCTAATTCGGCCAAGGTGAGTGTCTCGAGAGAGTATACCATCCATTGAAGAACCTTGTGTACTATGTCGCTTTTGTCTCTCGAAATGTTCTGAAGAATCCTCGCGTAAAGATCGTCTAGGGATCCAGAGGTAGCTTGGAGAGAGATGAGGGTATCCTTTACCATAGAGACAGCATCGCAATTCTTCAACTGTTGGAGAGCTACGGTAGCCCAATGAAAACTAGCAGGCGGTAGTTAATATCAAGTTCAAACTGCAGGTTATACCTGAAGCACGTACATTCCCTCTGACTTGTCAAGTATCGTGTTTAATATTTCTTCTTGTAGCTCTTGCGGTAGCTGCCCCAGTTTGTTGTGTTGCTTAATCGTCTGAAGAACGAATTCCCGTAGATCATGATCACTGGTGGCTGCTGGATCAATAGGTATCCTCAATGGGGTTAGATGCACAATTGCGTGTTCAATATCCGCATATAGACGACTACTTAGGAGTAAGTGAACATCCGTCTGCTCAACCTGTCGCAACTCATTGATGTAGCGGAGAGTCTGAAGCCGCTCATCCGCGACAGCTTGATCCAGGCCATCTACTATTACGAAGATTTTTTTGAAGTGAGAGACTACCTCAAGGAGTAGCGGAAGTGTTTCTTGTTTAGAGAGCTGTTCCACCACATTGATAGACGGGCGATTGGGATGTTGTTCATCAAGCTGCTTCAATAACTGGGCGAGAAGCGAGGGCAGGAATCCGCGAGTCGGGTCGATGCTTTTGGTCGTAGATGGGAACGGGAAAAAGAAGTATGCCAAGCCTATCTGGTTGGCTTTTGCCTCAGTGACATTTTGTAATTCTTTAATAATTGAGGTACTTTTCATAATTCTAGTCAGAAACGATATTTCCATGTGCGAATCCGCTCAGTGTAGGCAATCACTCACCAAAGTGTTGTCTTGCCAGATCCCGCTGGAAATATGTTGGTTCAGTTAGAAAGTTGGCTATACACATTGGCGCGTTCATGCTCTCAAAAGATAACTCACGGGTGCCATGTAGCCACAGGATAGACTTAGGCTTGTTCTTCCATTCGATATATTCTGGGTGCTTAAGAATCCATGAGCTAGTTTCTGACGTTTGCCTTTTGGCATTCGCGTCTAAAACCCACTCCATTGGTTCGACTCTGAGATGGCTAGTCTCCTGCCAGCAAGAGGTATCTTTTACCTCTCGAGGTGCTAGAGAAAACATCGCGATGAAAAAGAACCATGGAGCCAAGCGAACCGGTGGTGATTATGAATAGGTTAGTGATCAAGTGCCGGTTAGAATTACCGACATTCCCTAACGAATATGAGCGAACCGGAGCTACCCAATTGATAAGAAATACTACATACTGTAGGCTGTAGCGTCAGCTTGCGGATTTGGCTGGCGTGCCTCCTTCAACACGAATATGATTGGGTATTGAGGCGCTATACCAGAGAGCCTGCTTTTTCGTACAACATAATTTCTGATGAAGCTTTATCCAGGGCTAGAATCTAGAGGGCTTATTGGTCTATATGGATAGCGATAGCCCCCTTTTTCGAGTGAAGACAAGCGTCACTCATCACTCCGCCCCCAGCCTTATCTCGTCGCACTATTTTATATTTGTTCTCGTATTTACTGCGCCGAAGGGAAGTGCCGATTTAAAATCTTCATTTCAAGCTACCTCAAGTATTTAGATAGATCCAATATGAGTGGCGTGATTGGCGTCGCCTCAATTGTCATCACCGTGCTTGATACATGGGATGCTATCGACAAAAAAAGAGACGAATATAAGAGATATACTCTCTTAGCAAACGAGCTGAAAGAGTTTGGCGTACAAGAACGTCGCGAAGCACTCCGGGTCGACCTAGAGCTGGCTTATAGCATTATCCGAGACCCAAGTAGATCGAAAGATGATGTCCTGGACTTGGATTCTCGCTCTAAGCGGCTCGCGGAAATTCTGGACGGCGTTTTAAAGGCGGCTGATATTATGTATAGGAAGAGAGATGTGCTTCGGCACGTGATACACAGATCAGGAAAAGTCGAGGAACTGAAGGCTCAAGTCGCATCGTTTGACGAACAGTCTGCCAGATTTCATCAGGTGCTGATTAGCTTGAGCATTACCGCCAACAACACGCCGGCTCTTTTGATAAGGGGCGAGGATCTAGTGCTCATGGGCTATCCACCTAAGATTGTGGGGATCACTGAAACCACGTATACGGCGCGAGCATCACACATCCAGCCTGAACATCCGGAGCCCAAGCAAGTGGACGTCTTGATTGAGAAGATACACTATACTACCATCTCTAAAGATGAGACAAGTAGGGCCATTAAGATTTTAGCTTCTAAGTTGAAGCCTGCGCTCCCCCATTGGAATATACCACGTTTGTTTGGGTATCGAAATAACCAAGACGAAATCGGGCCTTGCATGGAACTGGTTTTTGAGCACCCCCAGCCGAAAGCAAAGCTGATCAGTCTGGATCAATTATATAGGGATGGCACACTAGAGCCAACATTGAACCTTCGCTTGAGGTTATGCAATCAGATCGCCGTTGCTGTACTCCAAGCACATGTACTCGGCCTTGTCCATAAAAACATACGACCTCAAAATCTTCTTGTTTCTTTCGAAATAGACGAAGAGGGTGTTGTAGAGCAAGCCTCCCTGGTATTGTCTGGTTGGATAAACGCTCGGTTGATAGAGGGCATGGCGACTAAAAGGATCAGCGATTCAGCCGTCTCCAAAATTATCTATCAGCACCCGAACCGTCGACTCGAGGGGAATATGGCCAAGGAGGACTATAACATTGGTCATGATATTTATAGCATGGGAGTGTGTATGCTTGAGCTTCTGACATGGGACACCTTGGTACGACCAGGTGACACTGAAATGGCAGCACCGGTGTTATCTGGTGCTTACCAGCGCGAGTTTACGCGTTTAGGGTATGCTAGGACCCTAGATGTTCCTTCGAACGATGACCTCAGCGATGATGAGGACACGATATCGCTTGCGTCATTGTACACACAGGACGCGAAGGAGGTCCAGAACACTCTCGTTTCCATGGCGAAAACATATGTCCCAAAGAGGGCGGGTAACAGGATGGCGAGCTTGATTCATCGGTGCCTTACTTGTCTTGATCCTGAGAGCGGACCGTTCACTGCCTCACCGGACAAGAAAGTTGTTGCGGAAAACTTCAGAAATGAAATATTTGAGGATTTCAACAAGTTGCTAGCGGTATTATAGTGTTATAGACCCTGTCTGCCTGTCCCCCCCTGATAGGTGGTGTGAGAGGTGAGAGGTATTTTGGATGTTGCGCAAGTCACAAGTGAATTGTGATAGCCCCAGGATAAGGATGCATCGATGATGTAGGTGGGCATTTGCTTAGTCACGCAATGTGTATTACATAATAAGATAGATCTGAGCAAAGGCAAAAAGACGCTATTCCCAATTTATCGACAGACAGGGACCTAATGCAACCCTACCTGACCGGGGTAGTGGGGGTTACGGGGGTTACCATTCTAGAATTGCACTTTATCTAGTGCAAGACGCGACTTCCTTACCCATTCCCGGTCTTCGCGTTGGGACGCGTTTGTACCCACCAACTAATCCCAAATAGTTCCTTTACCACTTTACTGCGTACCACTTTACCACTTTACCACTTTACCACTTTACCACTTTATCACATTCTCTTTTCGCTGCCGACCCATGACGAGTTGCATCTACTCTGTACAGAACGTCCAATCCATTCACCTGCCAGATATCTGCGACATTTCTTAGCACAATCGTTTCCAAGTCCTTTTCTCCAGCTATACCCACACGTGATCTTTGATATTTCAATGCTCACGATATCTTCTTTACTATCATTGTTATCCTCGACTTTAATTATATACAATTCTCCACCTCGCCTGGCTATTTCATCCCTCGATTGCGTCGTCACCGTGAACAATTGAACAATTGCGTCTGATGCTATACAGGAACCGACGCTCGATTAACGATTCCAATGCCTTTATTTCCAGTGTCCCCAAATATTCACGAACCTGTCTCAAGAAAGAGAACACACGAGGAATTCATCGAAGGAACCGTTGAGCACGCGATTGACGAAACCTCCAACTCTGAAAATCCAGGAGTGAAGCAATCTATCAACTTGCCTACCCTAACCATCACCCATCATCCAGGTAAGTCTCTTGTCGTCTCATTTCTGCTGATCGTATCACCGAGACGCTAATAGCGACGTTGTAGAACTCCCTCTACCAGATATAACAATGGATTCAACACCTGCTAGCAGCCCGGTGGATTTGACCGAACCTGGTTCTACACCCGTACAAGATTCTCCCTCCCCAAATAAGACCCCCGTGCAATCACCTTCCGCAAAAGAAAATGCCACTTCTCACCTAACACAACCATCCTCCACACTTCCTACACCCGCTTCAGCCACCGCCAGCGCACAACCTGCGAAACGAAAACTCACGGCATCTGAGAAGGAAAAGGAGCGCGCAGAGAAGCGACAGAAAAAGGAAGAAGAGGCAGCCCAGAAACTGCAGAAAAAGGAAGCCGAAGCTGCAGAGAAGGCAAGAAGAAAAGCAGCAGACGAGGCTACCAAAGCAGCCAAGGCCGCAGAGAAAGAGGAAAAGGAGGCGGCGAGACTTGCGAAAAAAGCCGAGAACGACGCCAAGAAGCGAGAGAGAGAGGAGAAGGAGGCGAAAAGGGCCGAGGAGAAACGTAAGAAGGAGGAACAAGAAGCTAAGGAGCGACAGAAACAAGAGAAGCAAAAGAATTTGTTGGCGGGGTTTGTTATTCGAAAATCTACCGCTACATCACCAGCTAAGATGTCTTCTCAACAAGCCGCCAAACCCTCAGCTCGTGATGCCGATTCTACTACCTCGCAGGCAGAACCCAAGCAGGAATTGTCAGCGTATGAACGGATGTTCAAACCATTCTTCGTTAAAGACGATGTCAAGCTAGCCCCGCGACCTTTCGAGATGGACGAAGAGACCCAAGCCGCCAAGTCGGCAATTCTCGACGAGTACACCAGTGGCGAGCGAGGCGAGTCCAACCCTAGGCCGTTCAACCCTATGAAAATCTTCAATTTTGCCTTCCCTGCGCGACGTGGAAAAGTGCCTCCCAGCGTGAAGAAGATCATGGAAGAACTACACGGCAATACTGCCGAGGCCGCGCTTGGTATGGCGGCAGAGAAAACCGAATCCCAGATGGAGAAGCTCGCCATGAGCGCGCAAGATCAGCTTAACGCTGTTCCGATGAAGTATCTCTCCTTTTACGAAGATGTCCGACCTCCTTACTACGGTACCGCAACCATGCCTATGACGCAAAAGGAGCTTCGCCAGTTGGCACGCAAACCCACTGGAAGAGTCCTCCCGCTAAATTACGACTACGACTCGGAGGCAGAATGGGTTGAGGACGAGGACGGCGAGGATCTGGGTGACGATGACGATGATGAGGAAAGCAACGATGGCGATGGAGAGATGGAAGATTTCTTGGATGATTCCGAAGACCATCCTGCCGCTATTCGTCCTACGTTCCTCGGCGAGACGGAACCCGTCAGCACAGGCATCTGCTATGAGGATGAGAATGGCCGCAACCCTTTGCCATCCATGAACCAATACCGAATGGAGTTTTTGATTGGTGAGTTCAGCTATGCGAGGTGCTTCGTACTATTAACTAACAATATTTGCAGAGGGTCACACATCCATCGATCCCTTCTCCACCGAATACTGGCCCTCCAGTCAAGGAAAAAAGAAGGGTCGCACTGCAGCAGACACCCTCAGCGCACCTACGTCGATGCCTCCTCCCGATGCACCGGCGAACTCCAAAATCACTACGCTCTCCTCCACTAGCAACCACGCCCGAGCAGTCGACCCGAAGGAACTAGTTCCGAAAGAGGTGATAGAAGAGTTCAAGCAAGCCATCATCAGCGATGAACTACGCGAGTTCACCAAGGGGACGATCGTGGAGATGTTGGCCAAGAAGTTCTCATCCTGCACTAAAGCTCAGGTCAAGTCGACCTTGGACAAAGTCGCCCACCGGATTAGTGTTCCAGGAGCGAAGAAGACAGTCAAGGTTTGGGCGCTGTTGCCGGAATCCGCGTCGTGAAGTTCCTGATGCTATCCTATTGAGAACTACGAAAAGATCTTAAGTGGAAGCTTTCGAGGATCACCGTTTTGATACCAGGGGACTGAGTGGATTGGACGAAGTGATACGCACCCTCATGCTTACAGCTATCTATGCTTGAGCACACACAGGGAAGGGATTAGCTATCAACTAATTTCGTCGGGCGTGGGGATGAAAGGGGACGAGACGATATCCAGGTTCTGCTCTTTGCAAACCCGGTTCTGGAAAATTCCAATTGTACCATAGGACCCTAGAGGTCGGGCTGGTCTGACGGGAGGGATCCGACATTTGCTTGCTTGGAGGCGGAGGTATACTGGAGTTTCAGGAGTATCCCCCGCGAAAAGTGAATCTAATGAATTGCATGAATTGGCTCGAATTTTCGGAGGTGATTTGTGTTTTTGTGCTATGCTGCGGCTGTGTGGGTGATTTTGTGACGTTCGTAGGGTGCATTTCGTAGAACGTTCCCAACAATACTGGAGTCCGGTACTCGGAGACTAGGGAGGTAGGTAGGTAATGCTTTTCTATGCACCGAGTCTTCATGGAAGCGAAGTAGGCTTCATGCAACCTAATTGCCCATCGCTTTGTATTGTATTGTATTGTATCATGTATGTATCATTCCCACGCGCGGGGGAGAGCTGAAGTCGCCCCCACGGGGAAAGAAATTCGAATACGAGCCTCGAGTATTGATTCTACCTCCCTTTGTAGGCAGGTGGTTCGATGAAACGATGCATCGTAACCTTGTCTGCCCAGGTTGGGATCGTTTATGGAAATATTGATCTTTGGTCTTGTCTTAGTTACGGTATGTTAAGATGACCCCTAAAACTTGTTGTTTAGGCAAGTAGGTACATAGGTATTTACAATACTGAATAGTAATTTTCAGGTAGATATCCCGCGAAAACCGTGTATATCTTGAAGTTCTCTCCACAGAATTATGAGTCGCCCCTAGAAACCATCAGAATGAAATTGTGAACCTGTATAGACACACACATACATTTTACAATTCATCCCATCATATGTAGGTGGTCATTTAGCTTCCATTTTTCATATTGATACATCATCCAGCTATCTAGCCCTACAATACAGCAACCACACGCGTATCCCTCCGTTGTCCATCCATCCCCCTATGCCAAACCCAGCTCCCCCATATTCAGGCCCATCCAAACACAATGAGTCCCTGACAGAAAGTGGTGCCGAGCAGCAGTAATATAACAACAGCAGCAGCGATGGTAGCAGTAGCAATAATAGTATAAGCTTTCATACCTAGATGCCCTGCCTTTTTTCTCAGATCAATCATGATGATGCCCAGCTCCAGCTCCAGCTCCAGCTTTTCAAGAACCCATTAGTTATGATCCTCCATACCTAATGTACACACTGTATAATTCCACAAGGACGGCCTCTTAGTGCTCGTCTGACCTAGGAAATAGATAGGCACCTTAGGTAGTCAACACCCCTAGCTCTAGCTCTAGATATCTAGCTCTGCTCGAGAGCCGTACCTATATTAAAAGACCATTCATTCTTGGCCTTTTGAGCAAGAAAAGCGCGTCACCGTTACCGGGGGATGAGATAGCAAATCCCCTATTTAGCATAACCCACATGTCTCTGCCTGCATTAATCAGAAATCAGAACGCTTTCAGCCCGACGTAATATCACCGCGAATTTCCATCGGGACCAACCCTCACCGGATAAGATATGTGTGTCAAAATCCATGTTATTTTATTTGATGAGTTATGTAGACTCGTCTTTATCGCATAACGCGGCTATTCAAAGCTCAACCTGTCACCAAGCTGTGCGAGGACCTCACTACGATCTCTGCTGCTCATCTTGCGACTGTCGCGTTTTGTTGTTGTTGTTGTTGTTATTGTTGTGGTTTCTTTTCTCGCTGTGATGATTCTGCGCCGCCTTCTCGCGGCGCATCTCATCGATGGCGGAACGCTGTTGCATGCTAGCGTCGTGGCTCTTAAATTCGATGCGTGTCTCGGGTGGGCAGCTAAGCACTCGTCGCATCGTTTCACTAGTCATTGTTAGTAAAAAGGTATAGAAGGTGTAGGGGTAGTATCGAGTAAAATAATACATACCGGATCTTGAGGACTTTCTGCCCGGTGCTGCGAGTCCAGATGCTGAGAACATCTTCACCGTTGCGCATACTAAGCACAACACCGCAGACTTCGTCGGCCTCGTCCCCAAACTGATCGCCCACGCAAGCCATCAGAAGATCTTCGTAATAACGATCTGCGATGCCCTTCTTTAACCGCAAGACCCACTTGCCGCCCAACTTATTCTCGTCATCCTCCCATATCGGACGGATACCCTTCTTGAAGAGATGGTAGTCTGAAACCGTAGGGAGCGACGACGGCCGCTTTAAGTGGGAATATGCTTGCCAGAACTCCTCAGCGGTTTTCACCGTCATCATAGCGTGTAAAGTCTTGTCATATTCGATGTAACCATTGGCCTTGGTAATGGGCGGTCGGTACCAGAAAACCCAGGTGTCGCGGAGAGGGTGAACGGACGAGATGGAGCTTTGCTGAGCACCCGTCTCAGCGATAGAACCCATGGAGGGCTTGCCGACGGCGGTACGCATAGCCTCCTTTGCCGACTTCTCGGTGGAGGGAGTCTTAGCGCCAACGGCACCCATAGCCTGTTCGAAAGGATTCCCTTGTGCCTTGGGGGTCTTCGCGGAGCCAAAGGAAGCAAATGCGCCGGACCCGAGGCCGAAATTGGCCCCGCCGGCGCTGGTGGGAGAGGTCAGGCTGCCGCCGGGGGTCGTCGCGTTAAAAGGGTTGGGGCGGCCGTGAGAAGAGTTGGCGCCATTTCTACGAGCTAGACTAGAAAAGTCTCGCGGGGTGGTGGAATTATTATCGGGTTGACTGGGCGTAGATAGCGAAAGGTTGCTAACACTATAAAATTGAAGAAAAAAAAATATACGGTTAGTTTCCAATCTCCAATCTCCAATCTCCAATAGGGAAATTATTCCAGGACGAAAATTGAACTTACTTGTTACGGCGAGTCCATATCGATTCCTGTCTATCCATGTTGGGTTCCTAGTAGTAATATGTACGTAGGTTGGTCTGATCAGGACGAGTATGTCGAAACTCCCCAGTGCCACCAATGCTCCCACTTCAATTTAGAATTTTATCAATACACCTATCACCTATTCCTGAACTACTACCTGAGCTGTTTCGATGATGTACTACGTGCGAATGGCGGGCGTGTGTGTGCGTGTATGTGCGTGCGTGCGTGCGTGTGTGCGTGTGTGAAAAAAAAAGCTAGTAGTTTTTTTGGAATTATCGTATGTAGTTGTAGTGACGATATGTAGAGAGTACTAACGGGGAACACTCGATTTTTCTCTCTCTTCGTAGTTAGCTGGTACGGATGAATTCTTAGAATTCTTAGTAACTTGACAATGTTGTTGTGGTTGTGGGAGCGAATATGATGAGGTATGTAAAATCTTTGCAAATAGTAAAATACTGCGGTGCGTATTCAGAGAGCTCTTCTTAATTTTGTATATCGTAGATCGTAGGTCGTAGAGTGTACAGTGCAAGTTGGAAAATATGGAGGATTTTAGTCGAGACGGGAGAATTGGGAAAGTCACACCACACACACTTAAAGTTACAGTTCGAAATGTTTTCATCAATGCGCCTGGCGACTACCCGACTGCAAGAAGCTAAGGTTCCAAGGTTGCTATGTGTGGCGTGTGGCGTTTCTCATTGGTCGGACGAGCCAAGAAGGACCTAAAGGGCGCTAACCTGACTGACCCGTTGTAACTTTTTAGCTGTGACTGTTGTACGAACTTCAGAGGTACAATACGTAACGCTTGTAACTGTACACTGCGGAAGCTGCGAAAGAGCTCTAGTCTCCAGTACATACATACCTAGTAGTAGTGCACAATAGCCCTGTTTGTGCGACTTTCAGGACCCTAGCTGCCAGTGCTAGGTGCTGAAAGTAACTGCCCAGGCTGCCAACCCTGGAGGCTACAGGTACGTATTGGTTGAAGTTCACTTGGGGTTGTACCTAACTCGGTCGAGCGGGGCGGTGAAAGCCGTTTCAAAAATTTTCGGACGTCATTATTCTGCACTTAAAATTAGGCTCAAGATTTTTTTTTTCTTTCTTTCCTTTCTCTTTTTTTTTTTTTTACTTAACATTTGATAAGACCACCAACTCAAATCATCGCCAGCCTGCCATTTCTTGATTCCACGCTGCTGGCGACTCCGATGCGTGTGTCGAGATTAACTTCATTGTATCCCTTGCTTAAAACCATCATCACGAGGGCCCTTAATTGCCGGCTACCATGATGCGGTGATGACCTGAAGCAAGTCCGGACATCCTGTATCGACTATATTATTCCAGACGGAGTATGGAGTATTCATAATACCCGTACCCCTATTTGGCGCTCGCCACAAAGCGCGGGTTTATGATGGATTTGCACGGGAACCAACCATAGGTGAGCTTGCGACGCTTTCCTATCTTGTTTCATATTCATAGCTCTGATGACTATGAGCCTGGTAACCCGACGGCGTTCAGCCAACAAAAGGTGTTATCTATCGTAAAGGTAGCTAGCATCATGGTTGAACTTGTGGAAAACTGGCAGGACTGAACCTTGCGGCGACGAACGTTAATGTCAGGTGTATATGGATGGTGTGGAGTTCGCTAATACAAGT
The DNA here is from genome assembly GCA_022497145.1 of Rostrohypoxylon terebratum. NCBI lineage: Eukaryota > Fungi > Ascomycota > Sordariomycetes > Xylariales > Hypoxylaceae > Rostrohypoxylon > Rostrohypoxylon terebratum. The sequence goes on along the minus strand of MU385881.1, from coordinate 24,448 downwards.
TGCGTAGCACTTCAAATAGATTGCCAAGTGAGACATTAAGCTCGTAAGCAGCTGGACCCTATCAACCAGGGAATCCACCACTTTTGATTGTATCCTTCGCCTACTTGTGTATTCAGCAGCTCGGCAATGCGTGCCAACTTACTCATGTCATGAGATCGTGGAGTATTGCGCCGTTGCAGTGTTGGTGATTCAATGAAACCCAAATCAGCGACCACGCGCGAGAACCACCTTGGAACCTTGCAAGATTGAGCAGTCAATCTCTAATTTGATGGAAACACTTAGTGTTGGGAGCACGACACGAGTACGATAATGATCCATTCACGAGTGAACGTAATATAAAAAACACCATTACCGTGCTACGCAATCAGCATATCAACATCTATACGCACAAACTCGATAAATTCTATAGTTGCCTAATACATAGGTACTTAGGGAAACAATTTCTCCAGAGAAAAAGGAGCTACTACATTCCGTCGCAATAGCAAAGAAGCCCTTTTCCAACCACCTCGTCATTACCCGTAGTTAGATAGCTCTCTCGTTTCTCGTAAGGGCGTGTCGCGCCCCGACCATGGACCCTTGCTAACGAACGCCATAGTTCTCTTGATTCGGTATATATGGTTTGCTTGAGCATGCGCGAGTTGCTCTTTTGATTTTCATGCTCAAAGCGGTGGCCTCATCAGGTGCGGATGGACCGATTTACTGGTCCTTGCCGAATGAGTCGGCCTTGGCGCGAAGGCCGGCAGCAGTCGAGCCAGATTCAGTAAAGTATCGGCTGAGTGCTGGCTGGAGGAAGGATCGGAAGATGAATTGGGAGCCGCTACATTCTCCGTTAGCTTTCGATCAAGAACATGGGGAGCGATTAGCCACGTACTTGAACACGGGGAGCGAGAGCCAAAGAAGGAAGATGAACTTGAAGGTGTAGTAAAAGGGGAACCAGTAGACAACGCTTAGAGCGCTCTCAAGGACGCTGTGATTTAGTTAGCGATATGAACTCGCGGAAGGTCGGCAGTTGCTCGCTTACGAGAAGAAGGCAAACACAACCCAGTACTAAAAGTAGTTAGCAACAGAATACATATCTAGGCAAGGCCGATAGTGCAAACATACCGTCAACCATTGAGTATCGTCTGCCTTGCCAGCACTGAATAGAGCGGCCAGGGAGTAGTATCCAGGGATCACGAAACCGGCAAAATTGGTCAAGAGCTGACCACCAAGGTTAAAGACGATAAAGAAGAAGTAGAGAGTAACGACGCCAATGACAGCGTAAACCTTGGGGACGGAAGTCTGCTTCTCGATGTTGTTGAGGGCAGGGTATTTGGAGAGCTATACGATTATCGTTAGTCAAGGGTCTTCAGCCTTCCAGAGGATGCGACATAATCCGGAGTCGATTTTAACCGGAAGGCTGGGGAAAAACTGTATGGTGCAGCATACCTCGCGGTCGAGCTGAGCGACATAGTGCTGGACACGATCTTGCGCAGACATATTTGCTGCTAGCTATCGGTAGAGACTAGGAGAACTAGAAAAAAAAAGGGTGGGAGAATTGGGTTTTCTATTATTCTCTCTCGAAATGTCGACAAAGACGGATATGGTTGCGCAGAGGCGGGGGGGGACGAAGTTGCTGATGTCAAAGCGAAGCTGTGGTAGAATTTAGGGTTAGTTAAAAAGCCACCTTGCTAAATATGTACACGTAGGAATGGGACTTGAACGACCACCTAAGCACCTAAGCACAGTACTAAACTTAGGTGGATCGGGGTCGGCCGGACTTTAGGAGCCGCGAGAATGGATGGAAGAAGAATCCCAAGGGTTTGGGTATTGTTGCTTGGTATGTGGGAAAGGGAAAGGGGGATCTTGTTTGGATATTTTGGTTATTTAGTCATTTGAAGTATTTGCGTAGGTACCTACTTACAATTGCGCAATGTTTGATATTGACGACCAAAAATACCCAGTAGTATAAGCGGATTATAACCAGGCGATTGCCTACCTAAGCCTTAAGGTGTCAAATTTGGGAACAAGGTGTAGCTCTTGGCTGTGAGAAACAGGCTGGGAAATGTAGGTATGTTGGATTTTTTAAAGAACAAGATTAGTAGATTAGCAACGATGAGTGCAGGTATTGAAGGAAATCGGAAATCGGATTATGGGAAGGGGGAGTTAAATCCAGCGCTTGAGCTACGTAGTGGGTAGTAGTAGGAATGACGGAAGGCGGAAGGCGAGCCACGACTACTATCCATGGCAATGAGCTCATTCATTATTCATTGGAGGATTCCTTCTGTCCCTATGCCTATGTGTTACACCGTCCACATTACATACATACATACATGTACATACTACATACATATATGTAGGTATGTACCTATAAACACAATGTATTCGGAGCTACGATGTATGTACCTACATAAGCTACCCACATAGTACTATACTCCTCGAGCATAGCGTCTACATATGACATATGTGGTGTCTCATATCAATAATAAATGTTCCGAAGTACGATAAATGGATTCATTGTTGTCGATATGATTTTGTGTTCATCAGACGGGCAGACGGGGAGTATCTTGGTAGAAGACAGAGGGCATCTACATATCGATTATGCAGTCTGGTGTGTACCTAGTACTACTGCTACTAGGTACTGAAGATGCTGAAAATTTATACTCAACAAAGTTCAGCTGCAGCAGGTACGTGAAGATACATACGAATCCAACGGCCATGCGAGAAATTGAATAGACGGGCAGGTAAAAAGAGATAGCTATCTGTACAACGGTACATAAAACGTAGGTAATGATGATTCAATAGTGGAGAGTACACATGTGCTGAACGGTAGGTGTGATGTTGTAGAGAAGGAACATTCAACAGCCAATTGAATGGATTGGATTGAATTGGCACAAAACAACGTCTGCACATCTAGGTAGTAGTACTAGATTAGTACTAGGTAATAGTAGTATTTTGCCTGCTGAATATGCATCACGTGATTCTATGTTTTTATTCTGATCCTCGGTAGCGTGCCTTTAGCCACTCGGGTTAACTGGATTAGGGATAAGGTGGGGATCTAGTTGACAAAAGCTAACCAGCCACACCCGTCACTCGCAACCCTCGAGGAAAGTTTTACTACTACCTAGTGGAGGTAGGCTAGTGGAGGCTAGTAGGCAAGTAGGCTAGTAGTAGTAGTAGTAATAATAATAATAATAGCTAAACAAATTCCGCTCGGTCCATTTTTCCCGCTTCCAACCATCCAACCTGTAAGCAGATCCACGGTTGCCCCGACGAGAACTTTCTTGTTGTTTGGTCTCTCAATTTCATCCTCACAAATCTTCAACTGTCCTGACGATTTCGCTTCACGGCTCATGCAAAGTCAAGCGCCCACTTTCAATGCATGCACTAAGTGAAGACTTACCTGTTGTCTTAATTGATTCTCACCTTCTATTCTTGATCCGCCTGTCGCGCACCTTGTTCCTTTGCTGATTGGCAATTGTTCGCTTGTTTATCTGTGGTCGCACACCACCTCTTTCGGGGGTAAACAAGGCTATTACGCTATTACCCTCAACTATGGAAGCCGGTATGTCATCTCATCTCATCACGACTACCCTCAAACCTATCCCCAAACCTACCCGGCGCGATGGATTCTTAGACATATCAATCAATTGATTGTTCTTCGCATTGTTTACAACTATTATATCCTATATATATTTTTTTTGTTGGGGGGGGGGGGGGGGGGGGGGGGGGGGGGGGGGGGGGGGGGGGTGGGTTGGGGGGGGGGGGGGGGGGGGGGGTTGGTGGGGGGGGGGGGGGGGGGGTTGTGTGGGGGGGGTGGGGGGGGGGGGGGGGTTGTATGGGGGTTTGG
>MU385881.1:0-20609 GCA_022497145.1 Rostrohypoxylon terebratum | reverse complement strand
CCAACCCCAAACCACCCCGGCGCGTTTGTTTTTTTTAAATATAAATAAATTTTTTTTTTTTCGCATTTTTTAAAAATATTTTTTCCTATATATTTTTTTTTTTTTCCCCCCCCCCCCCCCCCCCCATTTTCTTTCTTATTTTATGTCATCCTTTTTCTCATCCTAATCGCCACGGTAGACTTAGGTTTAGAGGCCACAATGGCACTCCATCAACGCCGTAGAACCCAGTCTAGGGCTTCTACAACATCTATTCACAGCATCTCTACTCAGCCTAATCTCGACCCTCAGTCGCATCTCGGTCCCCGCATGACCCTCTCCGAACAATGGATGGCATCTAACGCTGGCCTCCCCGACGAGAACGTTGCCGTACAACAACAAATGTCTAACGGTGATATGATGCTTAGGCCCGCATCTCAAATGCAGGCACAATCCTTTCCGAACAATTCGGCCATACATTCGACAATCGGATCTTCTATGTCACATCCCCAACAGCACAATCCACAAAACCCTGTAACTGCCGAGGCATTTGGCGCAAATGCTAGCTTCACCGACGGTGATAGTCAGATGATGGAACGCGAAGAGGGAGGCGACGATGCCGACAGTGTAGCTGCTTCTTTCCAGGCTTCCCTCGGTCCTCGAGGAGGCACGAGGACTAGTGCTAACAATGAACTGGAAATGCGGCAGCTGTTTCAGGCGAACAAGCACCGCTCCCTTCAGGAGGTTGCTATGGAGTTGCACGGTAATGAACGTGGGCCTAACTCCGAACGGGCACGACAAATCTTCGCCATGCTATGGTGAGTTATATCTAGCAGGGCATAAGCGGTGGAAATTCGCAGGATAACACTAACTCGCTATCATTACAGGATCAGTCAAGTTTGCGCCAAGGGCAAAGGCTCTGTCCCTCGAGGACGCGTCTATGCCCACTATGCTACTAGATGTGGCACAGAAAGAATAACGATCCTGAATCCTGCAAGCTTTGGCAAGCTTGTCCGTGTTCTGTTCCCGGGACTGAAGACGCGCAGACTAGGAGTTCGAGGAGAGTCCAAGTATCATTACGTCAACTTCTCTCTGGTCGACAACCAACCCGAGCTTGGTTCTCCGTCTCTCCAACCTCAAATAAACTTCCCAGACTCGTTCACGCAGACTTTCAATGCTGCTACGTCGCAATCTCCCGCCCCGAATGCTGGACAGCCAGCTCTCCCATCCCCCACCAATGCGCATCACTCCGATGCCCAAGGCCAAACGAGCAGACTTACTATAGCTGGAACGTCTACCTCTCACAGTCTCTATCACCAACCGGACGTGACTGATCTCAGTCAACTACAAACGGCTAACTCTAAAACGAAACTTCGCTTAGCATTCATCTCTTCCGCGGACGAGCCTTCTATTGCTACAATCACGCTGCCCAGAATCGACGACTTCCTGCCCCCAGGAACAGATCCGGATGCGGCTCAGTCTCTGACAGCCTTGTATCGGTCACATTGCACCTCCCTCATCGAGTGTATACGCTACTGCAAAGACAAGACCTTTTTCCACTTGTACACGTCTTTCCAAGGAACACTTACGATGCCTGTACAGAAGTTGTTCTCTGACCCTAACATTGCACCATGGATCGAGGAGTGTGACTTTATGCTCTACCAGCGAATGATGCAAATTATCTCTGTCCTAACACTGCAGGTTATTCCCAAGCAGGTCCTCGACGCTTTGAGAAGCATCTCGGAGCGATTGGTCACGCATATTCGCAATGCGTATCAGGGCCAGCCAATCCACGTGATTCGGGCCAAGGAAGCGCCTGCTACGATTTTTGCTGCTCTGATCGATCGAACTCTGCGAGTGAATCTTACTGCGCATGCTGCCGCCAGCATGCTTGCAAATTCTGATAACCGGGACCTCATGTATACCGACTGGATCACGATGGTCAGACTTCGCAAGGTTGCGGAGTGCGTGCCGACTCGCGCCATGGATGATGTGGTGAAGGTTCTGCTTGAAGAGATTCGAGATTTGATCGACCCTGTCAACGTTCAATGGGATGTGGAGTGTCTCACTCTCTACGGCGACGTCGCACAGAACAAGGGTCAGGTCCCACAGCCGTCGGAGCCTGCCAAGCCCAACGAAGGGGGTATACTGGATCGGTGGTCTGCGTTTCTGAAGTCACTTCCCGGTAGATTCCCTTATGCCACGGCCGCTGATATTGTCTGGTGCGTTCAACGTGTCGGAACGGAGGTCATGCGTGATCTCACCGTGGCTCAAGGCAGCAGCTTTGGGGCGTGGTGGGTCACCAAGTGCTGGATTGATGAGTGGATCTCTTTTCTTGCAGAGTACGGTGGTTTTATGACGTCAAAGAATTCTTCGTCGCCCGTAGCCGATGTTCCCAAGCAATCAGGATACCATAACGGCATACATCAAGGAAGCTCCGGCATGAGCAACGGGGGTGGTAATTTCAACGTGTCTCACACCGCACAGACTCAGCCGGATCATGCGCCGTTTCCTCAGTCGTTCGACGTCAACGGCCAAGATTCCCTACATGAACCTGTAAATCCTGATGACAGCGGAATCGGAATTAGGACGCCCGAGGAAGACTTTCCAATGGGAAAATTTGATTTCCCCCACGCCGACGGCCACGGACAACCATCCCCTGGCCCGGAGCAGACTTTGTAATCGGTCATGCTCACCAAATCAACGTACTATATGTACTATGAAACAATCTCAAGCTTTCCCGGGGTTTACAATATACCCACTAATAATAGGCGGCGTCTCGGACGGAATATTCGATCGTTTGGCTTGGGGTAAACGGCCAGAGCAAATGGATAGCTAATGATAACGCGATGCACGATTAATATGACCAACAGATCAGCTAGGAAGATTCGGGTTGGCTCGCGTATGAGCTGTATAATCTGGGCATGGATAGGCAGGTAAAGCATATTGGGTGAGGAAAAGGTGGTGGTTGGAGTTTGATCGTTTTGGGGCTATTGTATCAGGGGAATTGGGTGTGAGGAGTCAGCGTGTTGATATACCGCGAAGATTCCCCCAACTTTCTTATACTTATTACCTTTCGGTTGGGTAGGGGAGTAATGCCTGATACTTCCTTCGCTTTGTTTTCTGCTTTGCCCATTGGGCTGTGGTTTTTGTGTACATCTCATCCACTTCATGTACATATCATTTATCTTAACTAATATGCTCAGGGCAAAGCAGAAGCAGTAATTGTACTGAATAAAAGCGAGAGGTTGTTATGAATTTTGATCAAATCGCTCTTTGTGATCATCTCTGCTATACTATGCCTTATCTGCTAAGTGTTGAGAAGATTCACATAAATTCTCACCATAGTACTTTGTAACAACGTCAACGAAGCTGCAGTCAGGTTTTCTCAAAATAACAATAAGACGACTATGATATTCTTATATATAATAATAGCACTTGAGGTGACGTCGGTGTCTTAATTATAGTTATAGAGTTAAGGTTCCCAATCTGCCAAGTTCATGGATGCTAAACTCATTAGCTCAGCAAGGTTAAAAGCAACCTTGGAAGCCCTGAAGCTTACTGAGCTTAGTGAGACCCCTAGAAGCCGCTACGCTAGGTACTATCCATATTAAATTGGACCGCTTTTACATGCGACGACTCGATTCGTACAGTGTTATTTACGTCACGTGATATCAGAATTATATGCTATTTCATCCGCCAACACGGTGCGAAATCTCGATTGCTCCATTAAAATTTTTGTGGCTGGATGCGCATAGGCTATGCACCTAGTAGCATATAGTACCATAGCAGACCAGACGGTTTTTTCCAGTCGATACCAGTTACGGAACCTCCGATTCGGGGCACGCTCTGACGAATGAACGCCAATTCAATCATTTATTTTATTTCAACACTCCAAGAGCAGAAAGAATTGATCGTGAAGCTTCATAAACCGAGACCCGTTTTCAATTCATTTTTTTCCCTTGTCAAGCATTCTTTTATTATTCTGCATCGTTCATATTGTCCCCCCTTCCAACGACAAGACTTGTTCGTCTGCCCCACCATCGCTAAACTTCTTTTTACCAACGGTTGTGACGTCGTACCGGAGGGGTCTCAACACCCGGGAGCAAGGAGTTTGCTCATCTTCTTCTCATGGCTTTGGACGCCATACTTCGAGGCAACACCAGCAGTGAAGGCTGGGTTGTTCAAAAGTTTGGGGGTACAAGTGTTGGGAAGTTTCCCGATTCGGTTTGTCTCTCTCTGTTCCTTTATTCGTCGTTCTAGTACGGCTGACCTCATCCGGCTTGGACATAGATCGCAGAAGACATTGTTCGGTATGAAGATGCCATTGAGTTTTACTGTGACATTATACTGACTCTTCACGATAAGTGCAAGTTTGAGCTCCAACAAAATCGCCGTTGTCTGCTCAGCAAGAAGCTCTGGGAAGAAAGTATCTGGTACCACCAGTCGGTGAGTCACGGAGCCCCTATATCAGTATCTATTCACAATTGACCCAATTGATCTAATTCGGTACGCTTGTTCAGTTTGTTGGAGGTGTACAAACATCTACGTGCCGTATCGGCAGCCACAAATAACGATGTCACTCAGAATGAGTTCGTTGATGCAGCTAAGCTCGTCATACAAGATATCTGCAATGAACACATTTTAGCAGTACAGAACTTCGTCAAGAACCCCGACTTACAAGAAGCTGTCACATCAGACATCAAAAATGACTGCCAGGAATTGATAGATTACATCATCGCCGCCAAGCGATTTAACTTAGAAGTCAACGCTAGATCCAAAGACCGGGTGGTCAGCTTTGGCGAGAAGTTGAGCTGTAGATTCATGGCTTACTTGCTGAGAGACAGGGTTTGTTGTTCACTGGGGCAAAAAAATCTGACGTACATGGCTAACAAAATTTTTAGAATGTTGACGCTGAGTATGTGGACATGTCTGATGTTATGCATTATGACAGCTCCGACCGATTAAATCCGGTTTTCTACAAAGAGGCTGCAGCCATCTTCCGAAAAAGGATACAGGCATGCAGCGACAGAGTGCCCGTTGTCACTGGCTTCTTCGGCAACGTCCCAGGCAGTCTTATGGACGGAGACATAGGTCGAGGATACACCGACTTATGCGCGGCATTGGTCGCGGTCGGACTGAAGGCTCAAGAATTGCAGATATGGAAAGAGGTGGATGGCATCTTCACGGCAGATCCCACCAAGGTCCCCACAGCAAGATTGTTAGCCTCCATCACACCATCCGAGGCGGCGGAACTTACCTTCTATGGATCCGAAGTTATCCACCACCTGACTATGGATCAGGTCATCAAGGCCGATCCTCCGATACCTATCCGCATCAAGAACGTGAACAACCCCCGCGGCAACGGTACCACCGTGGTCCCGGACCCGGTATATTCGCCCACACGACAGATCAAGAGATCCAGACCGTCCGACGCGTCTTTGCGAAAACATCCTAAGAGGCCCACCGCTGTCACCATCAAGAACAACATCACCGTCATCAACGTCCACTCGAACAAGCGATCCATCTCTCATGGATTCTTCGCCAAGGTGTTCTCAATCCTTAACAGTCATAGGATATCAGTAGACCTAATCTCCACGAGCGAGGTCCACGTATCTATGGCCATCCACACCAGCAGTCCGTCTATCCACCACTTCGAGAAAGCCACGGCGGAACTGGAAGAATGCGGTGACGTGAGCATATTGCAGGACATGGCGATTCTCAGCCTGGTGGGTGCAGAGATGAAGAACATGGTCGGTATCGCCGGGCGCATGTTCTCCACACTGGGAGAACATAACGTCAACATTGAGATGATATCCCAGGGTATGTTATGTGGTACCGCCGTTTATGATATCGATGACCTTTACTGACTATAGGATTAGGTGCGAGTGAGATCAACATTTCGTGCGTCATCGACGCGAGAGAAGCTACTCGCGCCATGAACATCTTACACACGAATCTATTCACCTTTCTCGATTAGACTTTCCCGAATAGATGTAATGTATCCTCACCATATCGGCCGATACTTCTGAGACGTGCCGAATAAGCTAGACCGCAAAATGGCAGCAGTCTAGCCAGAGATGTTGAGGATGTGGATAAGTAGAGGCATAGGTTCAACTCCTACCAAGGCGCTCGGCGCCCTGTTCTTTCCAATCCACATCCTCTGCTATTTAGTGTATATACCATAACAGGGCCTTGTTGTATTAGTGAACCTGTCCAACCAGAAATTCACTGGGGGTTTTCAAAAACGAGCAAATCGATAGATCTCTTTTTTATATAGACTTATAGGTCAGAGTAACAATGAGTAAACGAATCAGCTACTTGCCAGGAAGCCGTTTTCGGAATCATTGCCGCAAGTTGTGATATGATATTTGCGCGATTTCGTGAGGATGAATATGTATGCCTTCAATTCAAATCATAAGATGCTGATGAGTTTGTACTGTTATGGAAAGGATTTGACAACTCCTTTTCATCAATGATATATTTCGTAAATATAGGTTGACGAGGTCATTTGCGAAGTTATTGTTCGCCTCTCAGTTATGAGTGATGAAAGTATGACAAAGATCGCATAGCGCACTTGACCGCCTAGAAATCATCCACGGATGCTGATAAGGTATTTGCCTACCTGGGCAATTGTGAGGCTTGACTCTGTGTGTTGATTCGCTGGTTTTTGAAGGGGAAGGAATCCTGTATCGGCCAGGCGCAACCAGCCGGCGGCAGCTGCCAAGACAAGATTAGACCGTATCTCTTATCGATAAGTTATTTACATTGTCCTGGTCCTGATCTTTGAAGCGCCTCCGTAGTCCGTACCGCCACATTATTCCCATTTCCATCATCGTCGCAAACCATCGACTTTTCCTCAACAACTTGTCGACTTCCTTAATCCACCGCCTCGAACTCTCTGCACCGAGGCCGCGATCCATTCATTTACTCAATTACCCATAGTTAAACCTCGAATCCGAAAAAAACAGCGCCAAAATGCCGAAAGCAGAAGTCGGCTCGACGAAATACATCAGCAACAAGCTCAAGTCGAAGGGGCTGCAGCGCCTGCGCTGGTACTGCCAGATATGCGAGAAGCAATGTCGCGACGCCAACGCGTTCAAGATGCACACCCAGAGCGAGTCGCACACGAGGAAGATGTTGCTGGTCGGCGAGGATCCGAAGAAGTACATCGAGCAATTCAGCACCGAGTTCCGCAAGGACTTCCTGCAGCTGCTGCGGACGTCGCACGGGGAGAAGGGGGTTCTGATTAACCACTTTTACCAGAATTATAGTGAGTTGGTGGTCTTACGGTAAAACGTGCAAGGGTGCATGCAAGGGTGGAGATTACTAACAAGCGGCTAGTTGCGAATAAGGAACACATCCACATGAACGCGACGAAATGGCACTCGCTCACGGACTTCGCGAAGTACCTGGGGAGAGAGGGTATCTGCAAGGTGGAAGAGACCGACAAGGGGATTCTGATCGCGTGGATCGACGACTCGCCCGAGGCATTGCGACGGAAGGAGGCCGTGCGGAGGAAGGAGATGCAGGATAAGGGAGACGAGGAGCGCGAACAGATGATGATTAGGGAACAGGTCCGTAGGGCGAATAAGGCTACGAGTAAAACGAACGATGATGACGATGAAGACAAGGAGAAGGCGGAAGGTGGGGAGCTTAAGAGACAGGAGGGAGAGAAGATCAAGTTGTCTTTCGGCGCGAAACCTGCTGCTCAACAAGGCCCTAGCGCTTCAGTAGACAAGTCATCATCAACTCCCGAGGCGTCGACCCCTTCAAACGACGAGAAGAAAGGCGAATCGGAGCCAACAGTTGAGAAACCTGCCGCAGCGCCCATCTCGCTAAAGATGACGGCCAAACCTCAAGCGAAGAACGTCTTCGCGGCCGCAAAGAAGAACGCGCTGGCGGGCTCCTCGAAGAAAGCGCCCGCGTTCGAGCAGCCGAAGAAGATGAGCGAGGCGGAGCGCATCATGAGGGAGGAGATCGAGCGGAAGAGGGCGAGGGAGAACTCGGGAAGGGATGGGTTTGCGAATAAGCGGCAAAGGACTTAGGGTCTGGTGGTGAGGGGGGTTTGATGGTTGCATGGGGACTGGCGTTGGGGATATTACTTGATTATCGACTTATCGGATAGAAGTCGTCATTGAGCATGGCGTTATGGCATACAGGACAGGACATATGTGCTTGAGAGGAGCTCTACGCTTAGGCATTACAACTCAATCAATGATTTTGGTCTACTATAATTCACATTTACTTCATGGCCGAGGTACACCAGGCTGCAATCGTTTCTAGAAAGTAAAACCATGCTTCTAGGTGGGTTTTAGCCGCACGCCGCGTCATCGGGTGCGGGCGATGCAATTGAGGCTCCATTTGAACCGCTTTCTCCTGCAACGTCGCATAGACGAATCTTGCTTTCGGTATAGGGTGGGATAAGGCTGAAGAAGCGGTCGGGTATAGCATGAGTAATTGAATTGGGGTAGGGCGGGATATCAGATTGTTATCGTCGACTATATGCCCCCGTCATAGCAGGCAGTCACATTTAGATGCTTGTGGTTGGCTGAAAGGGGAGTATAAGACTCAATCGATGCATGTATTACCCGGCTAGGCTGCACACATGTATATGAAATTCGCGTCTATCTATCAGCGGTCACTCGAAATCGGGATAGGACTATGCCGTCGCTGACGACCGCTATAGAATCCGACATCGCGAATATTGTCGATTCTATCCTACATAGGCAGCTCGCGTACCAGGCCGCATACACTACCTCGTAGGGTACAAGGCGGGCCGTATCCAGCCCTATAGGAATCTCCAGAATAGGATTATCTGGCTTGGTATACACAATTATACTACGCATTCGCTGACGACGGTGGTTGGGAAGTTGGGAGATTGAGAAATTGAGAGAAAAGTGACTCACCCGCTCCAATCGAGTATTGTTCCTTGGTTCGGAGTATTACCTATTCAATCGGGCGATATCCTATATAACAGCAGGCCTCCGGGATACAGCGATAGTATGGAATTGGATCAAAACAAACAAGCGAGCAACTAGTTAAATTCCAGGTCGTAAGACCTTAAATCTAAACTTAATACTACTAGTTAATAGTCGATTCTCTCATACCTTGGACAAAAGACAAAAATGGCTAGACCCTACCCCGTCCCGAACGCTACCGTTCCGTACTGGCGGACGGAGTTGCACGAGCTGGACTCGCACCGCAGCACCTCGGAGCTCCCGCAGAAGCAGGATATTGTCATCATCGGGGCCGGGTTCGCGGGCGCGGCGCTGGCGAAGTATCTACTCGAGGATTCGGGTCCTTCGTCTTCGGCAAAACCGAGTATTACCATCTTAGAGGCCAGGGAAGCTTGCTCCGGGGCTACGGGTAGGAATGGTGAGTCGTTTAGTATACGTACGCAGATACATACAGAGAGTATCTATAACTGATCACCTATGTAGGCGGCCATCTCCGACCAGACCTCTTCGTCAGCCTGGCAGCGCGGATGCAAGAAGTTGGTCTCAAGGCCGCTAACTCCGTCGCCCTCTTCGAAGTCGCGAACGAAGAAGCCGTGGTTGCTCTCGTCGCGGAAGAGAACATAGCGTGCGACTTGCAGCCAGTGACAACGGCGGACACGTTCGTGGACCAGGCCGAAGCCGTCAAGATCAAGAAATTGTGGGATGTGATGGTGCGGCTGGACTGTCCTACCTTGAGAAGCGTCACGTACCACGGCCCCGATGACGCAGAACGGGTTACCGGGGTGAGAGATGCGAAGCTCGCGTTTACGTACTCGGCTCATACGATCTGGCCGTATAAACTGGTTATGCATATCTTGGCTGGCGCGGTGGCGAAGGGCGTTAATCTGCAGACGCACACGCCCGTTTACGCAGTATCTGGTGCGCCGGATGGGGAGGGGTGCTGGTTGTTGAAGACAGCTCGGGGCGTTATCAAGGCGAAGAAGGTCATCTTTGCGACGAATGCGTATACCAGTGGTCTGCTGCCCGAGTACGATGACGCTATTTATCCCGCGCGGGGCACTGTATGCAGAGTTGTGCCGAAGTCACAGACGCTATCGGATGTGAAGCTCGGATCGCTAGCAGTTGAGATTAAGAGTCCGGCTACGGTCGATTGCTACTACGGAGCGAGACCGGACGGGAGTTTGATTATTGGGGGCGCGAAGACTACGTTTAATGACCAGAGGAGGGATCTATGGTACAGAAATTACGATGATTCGACGCTGATCGAGCCCGCGGTGCCGTATTTTCCAGCTTGGCCGGGTAAGGCGCTTGTTGGGTGGGAGGGGAAAGAGGTGCAGACGAGTAGTGTGTGGACGGGAATTATGGGTGTGAGTACTTCTGCTTTCTTTTCTACTAGGTATATAAACATCATCTGAATACTTGAACTGAGAACATCGCAGTACTCAGCGGATGATGTACCGCATGTCGGACCCGTGTCCTCGAAGCCGGGGCTGTACATCTGCGCCGGATTTAACGGACACGGGATGCCTAATGTGCTTCTATGCGCCAAGGGCCTGGCGAAGATGATTAGAGAAGGAAGCCCCTTTTCGCAAACAGGAATCCCGGCTTACTATGAGACGGGTGCGGAGAGGCTCAGGAAGATCGCTAAGCGTAGTGCGGCTCCTGCTATAAACCGTGCGAGGGCGGATATCTTTCTGAAGCACAGTTACGGGTCGTAGTGGACTCGGGAAGCCTTGCTGGCCTTAAGGCTTAAGGGGCTGAAGGGGTAGTATTAGATGGAGCTGTTGAGTTGTTAAAGGGGGCTGTGGTGATATATATAAACTTATGAATTATGACGAATTATGAAGTCTAATACATGTCTACGGATCAGCGAAGCTTCTCAGGAGTTATGCACCTCATACGATCCCAACCCGAATCTGATGCTGCTCGGACAAGTTTAAGGTGATGTGGGTGATGAGAGATGAGAGATGAGCGATTAGGGACAGCGAGGATGATAATCTTTCCATTTGAGACATTTGAGAGGAACCGCAGATCTGGTACTTAAGTCTTAGAGAAGTGGCACGCCGCACTTGCCCTGAGCTGTGCGGAGTTCGGAGCGAACTAGCGAACCTAAAGGGTACCTACCTAACCTAAAAATAATCATGCAGGGCTTCTACAGCTCGGTGAGATCCACTGGAGATGCTATCATTTTTTTGTCACTCGGAATTGGTAGAAGGGGAAGGAAGAAGCAAGGAGTTGGAGAAACGGACTGTGCACATCTTCTAGTGTAAAGAGGTACATGTACTCGTATGTACCTACATATAGATAATGCAATGGAGTCTGGACCAATGGTACGTGCATTTGTATTTTATGTACATAATGTATCGTGTATTAGTATCCGAGGTCAATTGTTCTATTACTATTATGACATAACCCGGCATAAACATTATTGACATTGATAATGACAGATATGCTCTTAGGGTCAATATTTGAAGTCGTATGATAGCCTGTGTATAATCCGAACATAATATCGAAATATTCAATTAATTAGGACAATATTCGGCATGCGATGAGTTGTCGGTTAATATCCCATATGGGATCTAGCTGTTAAGGGAACGAGGAGCTGGAGGAGGTAGGGACAAGCTGTCTTCAAGCGTTCGATGCTGCCTCCAAATGTTCTAGATATTCCATCGTTGTTATGTCATTTATTTTGTTCGGCCGCTAAACTACAATGTCACTAGCGTATCTTGTGCGATGCATGATAACATGGGTTACAAGGTTTACAAGGGTTGGAAGGTCCAGTGTATCCAGTGTATCAACGGACGATCCCAAAAAGAGTACATCAATTTGTACAGTGTACTGTGGTGTACTGTGGTGGATCTGCCACTTTGCCTCAACTTTCATTTTTCTCTTGCCAATTTCCCAAAACTTCAATGTTCATATCTTTTCTCGAGAAGCATACTATGTAGCATGCAATTGCTCTTCTAAACCGATAATGGATTTTTGCCTGTAACAAAAAAAGAGACCAGAGTTACTACCTTATTAGTTGTTTTTGTATAAGTGAGTCGAGCCCTGGCATTTTACTTTTTTTTTGGATGCGATTCATTCAAATCCCTTGGACGGCTATTACGTGCCATTACGTGCCTACGTGCTTAGGTCTTAGGTGTAAAGACCGTTAATGCACGCGCGCTGCCCCTATAACCATACCTAACAACACACCTAACCACCTAGCCAACCTATCCATACCGATACGAACTACAGATCAGCCAATGTCTGGCATGCGATCTCGTCTATAGCTGCCTCTATGAGACCATAACATCGTATAACCACCAGACTAACGTGTCCCGATCTAACAGTACCATTTCTTATTCCTACTTCCGGGGTCCTGTCCATTTCGATGATTGCCTAATTCACCATAAATTGTACTCGGAGATGGATACCCAAAGTGCGACGTGGCATCCAGCCAAGATGCCGCTCTCTAATAACGACGACGACCAAACACACCAAACAACAACAACACAGCCCGACGAGCCACGAAACCAGCCAGTAGAGACCGTCGAGGAACAGGCTACGGAACATTCAAGTCAAAACATACCAAATACGGATATGGTAGAGGAAGGATCTCACGCTCAGCCTATGAATGACGCCGCATTTCTCGACCAATTCGATAATGATGACGCCGGTACTGCCGCGTGGGACCTGTCGGACCCGTCGCCTGCTCCAGCGCAACCAGCGCCACAGGGCGATGAACCTTTCGAATCCAGTTACCAGCGCGACATTGCCCAACCAGAACCCGTACCAACGAGCAACACGCCCAAACATTCTAGCAGAATCTCGTTTGCGCGTACCGTGTCCCACGAAGTAAGCTTCAACGATGACGAGGACACCGAGTGGAACCTGCAGCGAACAGATACAGACCCATTCAAATTCATGCCTTCCAATGATAGGACAAACTCATTCCCTCCTGTGCCACAAAGGGACGATGCGACCGAGGAACATATAGATCAACCTCCTTCCTCTACTCAAGTTCAAGATATCATTCAAGGTTTGGAAAGGGACGATTCTTATACCGATTCGATCGCACAACCCGATTATCTAAACACTTTCGCCCAACACCACGCCGTCGAAGAATACAGCCCGGCTGACGGCTCGTTCCAACAATACGTCGGAGGAGATCTCGTAGGTGCCGGAGAGGAGGAATCGGATGCTCGGTTCGAGGAAGGCCTTCCGCTTATCCCGCAAAACACGCAAAATGAAGAGCATGTCACAGTCCCAGAAGGACATAGTGCACCTCATCGCTCGAATCCTAGAGATGCTTTTGCGCAAGATGATGCCACAGAAGGAGACGACTTCTTCAGCCAAGTTAGTAACGGAGATTCTCAACTAGAAGCAGACGGCGCTTTTGACCGGACTTTACATAGGAAGTCTACGACTATGGCAATGGGCGATGATGTTATAGACTCAGAGGTTCATACTCCGATCGATAGTTCCGCGCCGAAAACACCGGTGATACCAGAGGCGCCATCTCAGGATACTATAAACGATGATTCCCAACCCCAGTCTCAGCCCCAACAGGCAGAAGAATCAAGTGCTGAGCCAGGTACCACTGATATCGACGCAAAGTGGGCGGCTGCTTTCGACGACGATGACGACGACTTCTTAGACTCGATAAACGAATCTAGAGAGCTCGACCCGGCGGATATCTTCGGAAGTGATGACGAAGGATTTTTGGAAGAGACAACGGAGGAGACGCCAGCGATGCCTGCATTTTCTACAACTCAACCTAATAACATGACTCCACAACCTCACCCAACCAGCATAAATGGGAGGTATACTCCTGATAACTTACAATATTCTGCGCAACCAGCTACGAATCATTACATGCCCACACCAGCCGTGTCCCAAATGCAACCACAATATCCCTCTTATGCTCCTTCGGTTACTGCCCCTCCCCCAGCGATGGGTGGATATGGACAGCCTCCTCCGAAACCTACTATATCTAAAGCTCAAAGTTTTGCCGATAAGTCCAAGGGCGGGTACACTTCTCCGTATGATTTACCGATGGAGGTGGTTAAACCGCCGAAGAAGCGGATTAGCTTGCAACAGCTCCCGAGGGCAGCTCAGTCGTCTTCTACTTTAGCACCGCCGAGCGGCCCTCCACGGAGCGCGAGCATGAATTATCAACCACCACCATCTGGAGTCTCAAGCGCAAGCCTATCACCTCCTAGCTCAAGCCATTCAAATCAACATCCGCTACCGCCATCCCAAAAGTCGACACCTCAGTTGAAGTCGAAGGGTGGTTTTTTCGAAGATCTACCCATGACGTCGAAACCGCGGCTTGCTTCGAGGCACAGCAACCCTCTTTCTCCGCCACAGCAAAGCCCATACGGCCAGTTCCAAGGTCCTCCTCAGGGGCCCCTTCACGGACCTCCGGCTTCTGTGCAGACGCCACCCCCGCCACAGTCTCCTCAGCTGCAGGCGACCGGATTGGTTTCTTCAGAACGTCCTAATCCTTATGCCGCTTTACAGTCGCAAGCGCCTCCTAAGCCGATTGCCCCACCAGCTGCGGCATCGAGATATTCTCCAGCGCCAGCTCAGCTGGCTGTGAACGGAATACATCCCCCGCCAGCTGCCAGTCGTTACTCACCTGCGCCTTCTAGCGTTCGCTCGTCGAGTGGCGGATATGCTGCTGTGCCGCCTCCAGTTCTTGCGCATCAGCCACGAACTTCTAGCCCACTTGCCCATTCTCACTTCGAAGCGTCACATGATAAGACGATCCAGAGTCCTAATGGCGATATCCCATCTCTAAGTCGAAACAGCTCATCTCAATATGAGCCTCGCCTCACTAGGGTGCCTTCATTGCCTCCAACGCAAGAAGTTGAAGAGGAACCGTCTTTGTTGAGGTCTCCACCCACAGCCCCTAAGACTTCGTCTTATAACCCGGGGCAGGCTTTACAGACTCCGCCTCCTGTTAGTTCTCCGGCATTCAGCGCCGTTTCGCCTCCCAAACGCTCAGCATCGAGTTATGTTCCTCTTTCGCCTCCTATTGCGCAGCACAAGGAAGTTAGCTTTGTGCCACCGCCGCGTCCGCAGACCCAGTCACCCGGTGCGGTTTATGGCAGCCGATCTAATGGAAAGTCTGTCGAATCCATTCCTCGACCCTCTTCTGTACAAGGCACGGGCCCACGTGAGGTGCCAGGAGTAAACGGAGCTGCGCCCGTTGTCAGGGCTCGTGGGATGTCTCAGCATCTAAATCTTGTTCCACCGACCGATGGCCGAGAACTAGATCCGTTACAGAGATGGCGAGGCGTACCGGTAATCACTTGGGGCGTAGGAGGGACGCTCGTGACCTCATTCCCTACCGATGTTCCCCGGTACGGCATAAGTCAGGCATTGCCGATGATCGTGCGTAGTCCTGGCGAGGTGAAGGTTAAGCATATCAAGGATATCCAGCCGTTAGAAGAACGCTTAGCCAAATTCCCGGGTCCTTTGAAGAGCAAGTCAAAGAAGAAGGAAATATTGGCGTGGCTTACCGCTGGTATTGAGGGTCTCGAGGGGAGCCTTCCAAACGTTTCATTCCGTCAGACAGTCTCGCATGAGGATAAGAGAGCCATCGAAAGAGTACTACTCTGGAAAATTCTACGAGTATTTGTGGAAAATGATGGTCTTCTTGAAGGCAACTCTACGGTAGATAAAGCTGTTAGGGATGTCATTACTCCTGGCCTTGATACGGACAACCCAGAACTCGCATCTGCGATTTCTACTGGGGTTGATCTAACTGGGCTTTCGTCGACAGCCACCAGCATGCAGGCAGATGCGGTAGACTCTACCGTTATCGAAGAAATCAGACATCACCTACTATCAGGTGATCGAGAAAAGGCTGTTTGGGCTGCGGTGGACAAGAGGCTTTGGGGCCACGCGATGCTTATCTCGAACGCGATGAAGAGTCCTGACCTGTATAAAAAGGTTGCTCAAGAGTTTATCAAGAAGGAGGTGAACCACCCTGGCCGTGGAAATGAATCACTCGCTGCGCTCTACGGTGTTTTATCTGGAAACTTCGAAGAGTCTGTGGATGAGTTGGTTCCCGTTCATGCCCGAGCGGGTCTTCAGCTCATGTCGACATCCGCTTCCATCGGTGCGTCACAGGATGCGTTGGCTGGATTAGACAAATGGCGTGAGACACTTGGTTTGATATTAAGCAATAGAAGCTTCGGTGATGCACAAGCTTTGAAGGCGCTTGGCAATCTTCTCTCTGGATACGGAAGAGCGGAGGCTGCTCATATCTGTTATATATTCGCTAGGAATTCCGCTGTCTTTGGTGGCCTCGACGACCCCAACGTCAACTTTGTCCTCGTCGGAGCTGATCACCGTCGCCAGGCTGACCAATTTGCCAAGGAAACAGAAGCCTTACAGCTTAGCGAAGTATACGAATTCGGACTGGCTCTTGCGGGAGGCTCGAATGCTGCCCACAGCTGCTCACACTTGGCAGCGTACAAGTTGCAACATGCTATGACTCTTGCCGAATACGGATTCAGAGACAAGGCCTTGGCGTACTGCGAAAGCATTTATAACGCTATCATTGCGCAGACGAAGAAATCACCATACTACAACCCAGTTCTCGAGACAGCCCTAGACGACCTTATGCAAAGACTGAAACAGGCACCAAGGGAAGAATCTTCTTCGTGGATCCCTAAGCCCAGGATGGATCAAGTATCTAATAACATGTGGAGCCGCTTCAACAAGTTTGTTGCTGGCGATGATGATGATAATGCTGGAAATGGCGTGTCGGGTGATGCAGGTGCCGAATCTGGACCTTTTGCCCGCCTCGCAGGTGGGACGCCTACGATTAGCCGTTCTCCATCGGTCTCTAACTTCGAGACGTATGGAAATGGCGGCCCCTCACCCACCGCTCCAGCTACGAAAGCTGCTTCACGATATGCACCAATGACACCTAATGATTCTTACAACCCAGCACCTAGATCTTCAATGGAGAGAACTTCAGGCGAAATGACCCGAAGCTCCTTAGACTTACCACCAAGACGAGGATCGGATATGCAGTCTTCATACGGAAATCCTTATGCTCCCCAAATGAATTCCTCGCCTTCTTCCAGTTATCAACCTGCGGCACCGGTCGCTTCTCAGACCTCGCCATATGCGCCGGCTTCTCGGGGATCGGATTCAGTTCCGCAACCCACGGGGATCGGCATTTCTTTCCCCGGTTACGATCCGTATGGCGCCGCACAGGCCTCTCCAAATGTCAACGGGTCTCAGCCACAAAGCTCACCTACCGCTGAAACGAAGCCGGAAGCTGCAGCAAATGCCAATTCGAACCAAGGTTATCAGCCATCTTCGTACGGCTACGAACCGCCATCTATGTCGACTTTTGAGACGCCTGTCATGCAGACAGAAGGCTTCCAAGGTGGATATGAGCCACCTTCTTTCCAACCGTCCAGCTTTGAACCTCCATCCTACGAGCCTGGTCCTTCGAACGACGACGGCGATTCCGACGCAGAGTCCAAACCTAAGAAAAAGAGTTTTATGGATGATGACGATGACGATATCCCTGGCTTGAGAGCGCAAGGAAAGAGCAAAGCGGAGAAGGATAGAGAAAATGAGGAGATGGTCCGAAGGGTTGCTGAGGAAGAAGGTAAACATTTTCACGGACCTATTATTACTATGAACCTCGAAGCTAATATCATTCTAGAAAAACGTGCTGCTGAAGCAAAGGCGGCCAAGAAAGGCTGGGGCTTCGGAGGGTGGTTCGGTGGCGGCGCCAAGAAAGAGTCACTCGACCAAGCCAACAAGCCTATTAAAGCTAAACTGGGTGAGGCGAGCAGCTTCGTGTATGATCCAGAACTCAAGCGCTGGGTCAACAAGAAACCAGGAGCCGAGAACACTCCTGCTAAGACGGCAACACCGCCACCTCCGCGATCAGCATCCCGTACCGGAACTCCCCCGCCACCGGGTGCTACATCAGCTCCTTCCCCTCCTGGTGGACTGAGCGCTCCTCCTGCCGGGCCTCCTCGACTTACACCTTCTCCAGCCCTAATTAGCAAGGCTTCGACTGAAAGCCTTTTAGTTCCCGGTGCACCGCCGATGATGATGCGGTCGGTTTCGAACCAGAGCACTAGTAGTGCTCCGGGCGGACCCATCAACGCGTCACCCAGCAGGCCGGCTACGAGCCTTAGTAATGCTAGTAGCATCGACGATCTGCTCGGCGCGGCGGGCTCCGGAACCGTCAGGAGAGGTGGCAAGAAGGGTAGAAAATCAGGTCGCTACGTCGACGTCATGGCCAAATAAGAGGAACCAACACCAGAATTTCTTTCCACGGAAGAAGCACGTACGAAGATGAAAGCATGGATATCATAGATAATGAAGCCGATTCTCGTTGAAGACAAAAGAAAGACACAATGTATTCAAATACAACGGAACGGAACGGACTTGAAACGGATCAGGACGAAACCTGCGCGGGCGCACATACACATTGCTTCGTAAAGAAAGGTACCGGCGCGAAGAGATACATGACGCGTGTGAACGGCTCACTTGTATTATATAGACTTAGCGATTTTGTAATAAACTGACCTGTCGCATTAGGCTGGGAGTTGTGAGATTATTCGATGTTTGGGACTCTACTCTGATGCCGGGAATGGATATCATTTTTTTTTGTTCAATTGTTTAAGGGGATTTCATCTTTTATGGCTACCCCCCTTTTCTAGACAGTATGACTACCTAGGTTCTGACTGGTCGACGGGGGTTAGCACGCACCTTCTCAACTCTAGGTACTATTCCCGAACGCGTGGGAGGATGGATAATTGAGTTTCCCGATCTCTGGCTTAAGCTTCCGGAAGTGACATCATGGAGACATGAGAGAACTGCTCGAGTCTCACGGAAACCTTGTTCTATACGCGACCTATGACGTAGGAGGCTCGGCGGTGCTGTTGTCGCTATTTTTGCGTTTCCACTCTTTAATGTCTATCTGGCAGGTGAGTTAGAAACAGGACTAGGGCTTCGGGTGACATTCATGGATGAGAATCTGAGTTTGTTGACCGCTCCCGCTCTCTACGTTTTGTTTTAGCTAGGTGTGTCGGCGACCTCAGCCATCTCAAAAGCTAAGATCAGACCGTAGTCACAGCGAATTCTAAACCTACTCACAATGCGTAGTAGTTGTACGTTTGTGCGGGCAGGCGCTTTTACCACTATGACTTATAGGGGTACGTGCTCGGGTGCGTGGGGACGGGCGAGACGGCTAGGAGGAACAGAAAGGGTTGGGAAGTGGGGGACTGTTCCCAGACGGTCGGAAGAAAGGGTTGTTTCTGGCTTCGCTACCTAGAGGATATTCATGATACAATCATAAGGGAGGTGTCCGTCTAGAACCAGACTACAGCGACGCATCTTGAGAATCAAGAAAACTTCAACAAACGTTCAGACTAGTTACCAGTATTGATAGTATTTCCCAGGACATTCGTATTTGATATAGAGGTTTGTAAACAGACCGGTATCATCTACCAAATAATCTATCAGAAAACCCCTTGATATATTCCCACTCCAGTGTAGTTTTTCTGGTTCTGTTCTTGCAGCCAGGACGAGCCACTCTACATTGCTCGTTTGCAATTTTCCAGAGACAATTATGCCTGACATCATCAACGAATTTACCACAGAACGTAAGGTGCTCTGCCAGAAACTGCTATCCGCAAGTCCCTTTTATACTTAGATCTATATTTGATCCGTTCCTATTTGGTGGTTTGATGAGCTGGTTGTTCTCCCTTGCGGGTTTTGGTAACTATGATACCACGTGCGTCTAATTTTGCTCTGATCACGGTATATTTTGACCTTCTTTTACTGGACCACGGGCAACAATTCACAATGCCTGCCCTATCCACCTCCTTCAACTAGAAGCCAAAAGAACTAGAGCTTCCTTCTGCTGTACTACGGATTTATCGGGGGTTGAAAAAAAAAGATATCATTCAGCCTGTATTGCCATTTTTCTCACACATTCCAACCATTAATTCCTCATCCCTGAGATGTATCATCATTGTACTGTCTCCGGTTCTCGGTCGCTTTTTCTTTTTCTGTCGTGTTGAAGTTGTCATCCAAGAGTGTTCAAGTAATATTGTCAGGGCTCAGTCTCAAACACCACGTGGTAGGCGCAAAGGTCTACCGATTGGGCATTAAGAGCTGTGACAACAAAGGCAAAGAAATAAAAAGAAGAAATGATCTACAATTACACTGCAAGCAGGGTTCTAATATTTATCCGGCTCGTTTATCCGGGTTCTCGATGTGCCTTGCGAATGCTACCAGTATCCAGCGACGACAAGGTACCTGCAAGCTGTGTCAGTATCCATAGGTACTACCAAAACTTTAGTGTAGTTGAAGCTAACCATCTATACTGAACTTTTGTACGCTCAGTGCTCGTTCTTATCAGTGACAGAATCGGTTCCTTTTGAGCGAGTGGTCCTGCGACGAAGGTATGGAATGTAGATATGCCAAAGAGAGAAGCGCATGTGTTTATTTTCATTATATATAGGTATATGAAACACAAGAAGCTAGTGACTTAGGATCCAGGAAAGAACATACACTCGAACTCTATGATTTATGTCTTATTCTGTTGAAGCTACTGCCTGAAGCCAGTGTATTAGATACAACAAGATCAGGCGTTGAGAAGTAGCTGTAACACAGCGAGAGCTTGAGTGCTTT